>JACEFZ010014130.1:0-17724 GCA_014155875.1 Cepaea nemoralis | reverse complement strand
CTGTTGTGGTGGGGATTCGTTTTGCCAGATTTCATTTATCAGCTGTAACAAACGTTGTAAGGTGTTCTCATCTGCTGCTTTGAGCATTTCTCCTGAGATTTCATCTTCCCCAAACAGCTTTGTTGTTCTTCAATTTTTTGGTGGCTGCTTTAATCTCTTCCATGGTGAATGACTCGCAGGAGGCATCCAGTGGGGGCATAGTAATTTCTCCATCCAGGTCGGAACAGTGTCAGGCTGCGGTTCTATTTAATATTTCTTTGAAATGTTCTGCCCATCGTTGCTTTTGAAGGTCATCGGATAACAGTTGATTGCCTTGTTTGTCTTGATGGGTATTTTTTGGTGTGGTGAGTGATTGCATAGTTGCTTCATGATATGGAATACGGCTTGTTTTTTTCCAGTTCTGGCAGCTGATTCGGCGTCGGAGGCCAGGCTGTGAATAAAGTTCTGTTTGTCTTTTCGTGCGCTTGATTTCACCTCTTTATCCAACATAGAGTACTTTTGCTTATGGGTTTCATATGTAGATGTGTCTTTTGCAGAAAGAAGTGTTAGTTTTGCTTGTTTTTTTTCTTGTATCTTCGTCCAGGTATTATCGCTTAGCCCTTCTTCTTTTCGTCTTTGTAATAGCCGACTGTGTTTGTTGCAGCATTTAGAAAGGTATTTTTTAGGAGATTCCAATTTTCTTCAATGTTGTTTTTAATATTCGCACTGCTCGATATACTTTCTTTGTTAGCTTTAAAGAATCTCCCACATTTGAGAAGACAAAAACTGGAACATGTGACAACGTGAAAGATATGTGGAAGAGATAAATAAAGAGAGTGAGAGAAAATTCTTGACAGTCGACACACAAATTTGGTCCATGCCATTGGAGACCCACAATTTGTGAGAAGCATGATCCCCCTGCCAGTTGGCAAGGCACTTGAGGTCATGATACAAGATCAGTCACCAGAACCATAATGAGAAGAATAATGACATTTGTGAGATGTATCAACAGAAGGGGACGGAGTAGAGTAATTAGCCTTGTGAGGGAGTAATACTAAAAGAGAGAAAGAGGAAGAAGAAAGATGCAAGTTGACATCATAAATTACCTGGACAATAAATAACAATAAAAGCAAGACCGATTTCATAAAAATTTTCAGATAAAATAGCCCAATTGGAGAGTCAAGATTGAGATATCTGTTTTCAGATCAAACATTTTAAGAAGAAGAAGATCTTTTATAAAAAGAAGTTTTAAAAACAAAAAAAACAAGAGGATGAATTATTAAATTTGGAGTTTTAAAAAAAAAAAGAAGAAGAAGAAAAAAGTTGAAGAATAATAATAATAATAATAATAATAATAATAATAAGAAGAAGAAAAAAGAAGGGGAAGAAGAAGAAGAAGAAGAAGAAGCAGAAGGAAGAGGGAAAAGGGCAAAAATTTAGATACACTTTCGCCAATATCTAATCATACTTTTTTTTTCTGTATGTGCACCTAAATATCTTTGTCGTTTTCACTTTCTCATAAGTCTAATTGTGTATTCTCTATTTCTTTGTCATTATTTTTAAAAATTTCATCTGTTATGTCTTTTTTTCCCTTTCCCCTTTTTTACTCCCCTCTGTCTTTTTCGCTCTTTTTCCATCTCAACAAAAATATATATATATATATATATATATATATATATATATATATATATATTATATATATATATAAAAATTTTTGTTAGCGCCGAACGTTGGGCGGCGCTTACCAAACCCGACACCCTCACATTGTGCCAACGGCTTTCGGTGAGAAGAGCGCAATGGGAGGGTACAAGCCTTACCATGGTGCGAGGAAATGCAAGCTAAAGACAAAAATTGTCATGGCAGGGCAGACCAGGCCCTAAGCCTTGGTTGGCGACTGGTCTAGGATCGAAGCTCCGACAGGCGGACAGTTAGAGCATTGCTTTGCTGATCCGGCAGCTTCTGCAGCTTGTCTTGTTCCAGATGTAGGGGTGTTACCTTTCCTCTGGAGTGAACTAGGCAGGCCGAGAGAGGGATCATGCTGCATGGGCAACACATGATCTCTATATTTTAGCCCAGGCTTTATGCTATGGAGAGGCAATAACTCCATCCCTGGTCTTAACTGGTCTCGGAATCAAAGGAAAAGGCAACTTTTTACGGTTATAAGTCCCGTCAGTTGGGGTAAAACATGGGGCGCCACGCGTTTTTCCCACTGTGAACGGACATTTACAGCGCAAATTGGCCTTACAGTCACACTCGCTACCCCCCATAGTTAAAATTATTATGCCTTTTTTAAAAACAAACTATCGTCTGTCAAGACGGCAAGGTGCCAATGATATGATATGATATGATATGATATGATAAAGATGATATATAAAAGCATCTGTTTCTCTTCCTCTATGTGTGAGTCTTCTTCGTCTTTCCTATATCATGCTTTATTATTGAAGTAACCACGACACATATTAACATTTACACATACATGAATGCTTTCAGTCAGGCAAACAAAGGCAGCTGGCATGACACTGATCACATGACCGAAGCGTTTGAGTGTCATTTTGGTCTATAATCAATACTTGGGCTTAGCACCATATACCCAATACAACTGAAGCTTTCCCTGCTGTCATTAACTATGTGCAGGTCAGCATGGCCGAATGTATAAGAACGTATTTCTTAAACATCCGGTGTGCTGATGCCGAGGTTAGGGGTTCAGCCCCTTCACTGGACAGTTGGACTAAAATGTTGACCTGTCGTCCTTGACTTGGGGACATAAATTACAAGTTCCTCTGAAGTTGGAGTGGGTTCACCTGATAGCGAAGGATACTGTTAATAGGGAAAAGCTAATCCACATGCAAAAGTCAGTCCAGCAATACTGGAAGTAGTGTGTATGGACGACGCTTGAGTTCTAATTGAGGGAGCGCAAAAAAAAAAAATAATAACTATGTCAGACAGACAGTGGGATCAACACCTGCCAGATGAGATGGTTGAGAATAGCTGCCAGCTGAACTCTCTGAGACTGATCAGAAAACATTGTTACCAGACAAACAGTGGGATCAACACTGTGTGCTGCATAAATTGAAAGATAAAAGATCAGATGGTTCGGCCATCTCGTTAGAATGCAACACCATCAACTACCAGCACTGGCGCCACATCAAAAAAGATCTGTTACAAGAGCAAAAGGATTCTCGATAAAAAAATTTATTGACGACATCAATGACATTGTACAATCAGATAGAATGACACTATCCAGTCCCATCTGACTCTGGAATGTCAACTATTCCTCATCATGATGTTTGACAGTAGATGCTTCAGTCCCACCCATCTGACTCTGGAATGTCAACTATTCCTCATCATGATGTTTGACAGTAGATGCTTCAGTCCCACCCATCTGACTCTGGAATGTCAACTATTCCTCATCATGATACTTGACAGTAGATGCTTGAAGTGGAAAATGATGATGAACTATGCCAGGACCAAAGTCTCACATCAGACATCCATAAGAGGATGAGGCGTGGAAATAACCAAATAACCACAATGAAACATCACTAGTACATAATTTTCAAAGATATATACACCTTGCAGAAAACTCACATGGAAGTGGCTATTGGGAAGCCAGATTTCTTTATTACATGCTGATCAAACATAGACAGTAAATAACCTATTATGTGATAGTTGGGACTCACACAGAAGAGCAAATAACACACCATCAGTTGCTTGTCACTGAACAAGTTAATACTGTAATGTTACTTATAAGAAATACAAACCCTTCTTCTTCTTCTTATTTTTGTTATACTTATTTGTCTTCTGTCAATTATTATTGTGGTTGCCATCTTTGATTATTTCACTGTCAGACTAATTTTCTTGATGAACTTGTCCATTGCTTGAGTTCTTTAGTTCCATACAGCCTGGAGGTTTGTGTTGATTCAATGGGCCAGTATATGTTTCCTGTAATGAGGACACCCCGTTCAGCAGTGTGTTAGTTTAGTCCACAGTTGCATAGTTGGGAAGGCAATAGATAAAGCTTGTGCATGTATTTCTTCAGGTTGTAGCCTCCAAAATACAAATGATCATTATTGTATACATGATGCATGCCGTACCTAATTTAGACTGGGAGAGAAGTGATGACATATTTACTAGTCATTGCCTGGGAATGACATTGTAATTATTTAGTTCACTATTTAAGTTGACTAAACTTTCACTCTAACCAACAGGTATGTTTATGCTTCTCTGTAAAATCCACTTTATCTCACATTTGTGTGTATACTTCTCAATAGACTCCACTGTACCCCACATTTAGTGTGTATACTTCTGTATAGATTCCACTCTACCCCACATTTGTGTGTATACTTCTCTATAGATTCCACTCTACCCCACATTTGTGTGTATACTTCTCTATAGACTCCACTCTACCACACATTTGTGTGTATACTTCTGTGTAGACTCCACTCTACCCCACATTTGTGTGTATACTTCTGTGTAGACTCCACTCTACCCCACATTTGTGTGTGTACTTCTCTATAGACTTCACTCTACCCCACATTTGTGTGTATACTTCTCTATAGACTCCTCTACCCCACATTTGTGTGTATACTTCTGTATAGACTCCACTCTACCCCACATTTGTGTGTATACTTCTCTATAGACTCCACTCTCCCCATATTTGTGGTTTACTTCTCTATAGACTCCACTCTACCCCACATTTGTGTGTATACTTCTCTATAGACTCCACTCTACCCCACATTTGTGTGTATACTTCTGTATATCTCTATAGACTCCACTCTACCCCACATTTGTGTGTATACTTCTGTATATCTCTATAGACTCCTCTCTCCCCACATGTGTGTATACTTGTGTATAGACTCCACTCTACCCCACATTTGTGTGTATACTTCTGTATAGACTCCACTGTACCCCACATTTGCGTGTAATACTTCTGTGTAGACTCCACTCTACCCCACATTTGTGTGTATACTTCTGTATATCTGTATAGACTCCACTCTACCCCACATTTGTGTGTATACTTCTGTATATCTGTATAGACTCCACTCTACCCCACATTTGTGTGTATACTTCTGTATATCTGTATAGACTCCACTCTACCCCACATTTGTGTGTATACTTCTGTATATCTCTATAGACTCCACTCTACCCCACATTTGTGTGTATACTTCTGTATATCTGTATAGACTCCACTCTACCCCACATTTGTGTGTATACTTCTGTATATCTGTATAGACTCCACTCTACCCCACATTTGTGTGTATACTTCTCTATAGACTCCACTCTACCCCACATTTGTGTGTATACTTCTCTATAGACTCCACTCTACCCCACATTTGTGTGTATACTTCTCTATAGACTCCACTCTACCCCACATTTGTGTGTATACTTCTGTATAGACTCCCCTCTACCCCACATTTGTGTGTATACTTCTGTATAGACTCCACTCTACCACACATGTGTGTGTATACTTGTGTATAGACTCCACTCTACCACACATGTGTGTGTATACTTCTGTATAGACTCCACTCTACCACACATGTGTGTGTATACTTGTGTATAGACTCCACTCTACCACACATGTGTGTGTATACTTCTGTATAGACTCCACTCTACCACACATGTGTGTGTATACTTGTGTATAGACTCCACTCTACCCCACATTTGTATGTATACTTCTGTATAGACTCCACTCTACCCCACATTTGTGTTTATGCTTTATTTTAAGAACTAGCATCATGTGTAGACACATTTATTTATTTCCTAGGAATACAAGCCTCCCCTGGGTAAAGACCTGCCAATCAAATTCAACGCAAAGTTCTTGCGGAATACTCCGAACCCAAGTGGAGTGTTGAGCTCGAAAGGTAACATGAACAAAATAACCATTTTGTGAAATAATTAATTCGTTTGTTGTAAGAGAATCTTTATGGAATGCCTAACTGACCAAGTATTGAATCCCCTGCAGACCAAAATGTGATCCCTAACAGACCAAAATTAAATCCTAATAAACTAGAAAGTTATTCTGAACTGATACAAATTGTATATGGAACAGAGTAGAAAGAAATCTGCTGCAGATCAACATTGAACCCATAACAGACCAGAATTTGAAGTAGTGGATGAGAATGAAATCTTTAACACAGTTGCTGGATTTCTGTATGAAAGTCACGTGTGGGGAAACTCTTATTCTCATCATTTAAATGATAGCAACAGATACAAGAGCATATTTTGGGGTGGCTGCTAGACTGGCTGGTTGGTTGAGGAGCCTCCGGAATACTGATCTTTAACTCTGAAGTATTAGCTTTGAAGTTGTCTGAGCACTGGAAAAGGGCTTTCGCCTATGGGGGTGAGGCTGGCTAGAGGCTTTTCTATGGACCTGGTAGCAAACTTCCAGCTCTAAAGGGGTGAGGCTGCTCTAGAGGCTTTTATGTGGACCTTGTACGAATCTTCCATCTCTAAGGGGGTGAGACTGCTCTAGAGGCTTGACTGTGGACCTGATACGAAACTTCCATCTCTAAGGGGGTGAGGCTGCTCTAGAGGCTTGTCTGTGGACCTGGTACGAAACTTCCATCTCCAAGGGGGTGAGGCTGATCTAGAGGCTTTTATGTGGACCTGGTACGAAACTTCCATCTCTAAGGGGGTGAGGCTGCTCTAGAGGATTGTCTGTGGACCTGGTACGAAACTTCCATCTTTAAGGAGGTGAGGCTGCTCTAGAGGCTTGACTGTGGACCTGGTACGAAACTTCCATCTCCAAGGGGGTGAGGCTGCTCTAGAGGCTTTTATGTGGACCTGGTACGAAACTTCCATCTCTAAGGGGGTGAGGCTGCTCTAGAGGATTGTCTGTGGACCTGGTACGAAACTTCCATCTCTAAGGGGGTGAGGCTGCTCTAGAGGATTGTCTGTGGATCTGGTATGAAACTTCGATATCTAAGGGGGTGAGGCTGCTCTAGAGGATTGTCTGTGGATCTGGTATGAAACTTCCATCTCTAAAGGGGGTGAGGCTGCTCTAGAGGATTGTCTGTGGATCTGGTATGAAACTTCCATCTCTCTAAGGGGGTGAGGCTGCTCTAGAGGAGTGTCTTGGGATCTGGTATGAAACTTCCATCTCTAAGGGGGTGAGGCTGCTCTAGAGGATTGTCTGTGGATCTGGTATGAAACTTCCATCTCAAGGGGGTGAGGCTGCTCTAGAGGATTGTCTTGGTGGATCTGGTATGAAAACTTCCATCTCTAAGGGGGTGAGGCTGCTCTAGAGGATTGTCTGTGGATCTGGTATGAAACTTCCATCTCTAAGGGGGTGAGGCTGCTCTAGAGGATTGTCTGTGGATCTGGTATGAAACTTCCATCTCTAAGGGGGTGAGGCTGCTCTAGAGGATTGTCTGTGGATCTGGTATGAAACTTCCATCTCAAAGGGGGGTGAGGCTGCTCTAGAGGATTGTCTGTGGATCTGGTATGAAACTTCCATCTCTAAGGGGTGAGGCTGCTCTAGAGGATTGTCTGTGGATCTGGTATGAAACTTCCATCTCTAAGGGGGTGAGGCTGCTCTAGAGGATTGTCTGTGGATCTGGTATGAAACTTCCATCTCTAAGGGGGTGAGGCTGCTCTAGAGGATTGTCTGTGGATCTGGTATGAAACTTCCATCTCTAAGGGGGTGAGGCTGCTCTAGAGGATTGTCTGTGGATCTGGTATGAAACTTCCATCTCTAAGGGGGTGAGGCTGCTCTAGAGGATTGTCTGTGGATCTGGTATGAAACTTCCATCTCTAAGGGGGTGAGGCTGCTCTAGAGGATTGTCTGTGGATCTGGTATGAAACTTCCATCTCTAAGGGGGTGAGGCTGCTCTAGAGGATTGTCTGTGGATCTGGTATGAAACTTCCATCTCTAAGGGGGTGAGGCTGCTCTAGAGGATTGTCTGTGGATCTGGTATGAAACTTCCATCTCTAAGGGGGTGAGGCTGCTCTAGAGGATTGTCTGTGGATCTGGTATGAACTTCCATCTCCAAGGGGGTGAGGCTGCTCTAGAGGATTGTCTGTGGATCTGGTATGAAACTTCCATCTCTAAGGGGTGAGGCTGCTCTAGAGGATTGTCTGTGGATCTGGTATGAAACTTCCATCTCTAAGGGGTGAGGCTGCTCTAGAGGATTGTCTGTGGATCTGGTATGAAACTTCCATCTCTAAGGGGTGAGGCTGCTCTAGAGGATTGTCTGTGGATCTGGTATGAAACTTCCATCTCAAAGGGGGGTGAGGCTGCTCTAGAGGATTGTCTGTGGATCTGGTATGAAACTTCCATATCTAAGGGTGAGGCTGCTCTAGAGGATTGTCTGTGGATCTGGTATGTGAAACTTCCATCTCTAAGGGGGTGAGGCTGCTCTAGAGGATTGTCTGTGGATCTGGTATGAAACTTCCATCTCCAAGGGGGTGAGGCTGCTCTAGAGGATTGTCTGTGGATTGCTGTATGAACTTTCCTCATCTAGGGGGTGAGGCTGCTCTAGAGGATTGTCTGTGGATCTGGTATGAACACTTCCATCTCTAAGGGGTGAGGCTGCTCTAGAGGATTGTCTGTGGATCTGGTATGAAAACTTCCATCTCCAAGGGGGGTGAGGCTGCTCTAGAGGATTGTCTGTGGATCTGGTAATGAAACTTCCATCTCTAGGAGGGTGAGGCTGCTCTAGAGGATTGTCTGTGGATCTGGTATGAAACTTCAATCTCTAAGGAGGTGAGGCTGCTCTAGAGGATTGTCTGTGGATCTGGTATGAAACTTACATCTCTAAGGAGGGAGGCTGCTCTAGAGATTGTCTGTGGATCTGGTATGAAACTTCCATCTCTAAGGGGGTGAGGCTGCTCTAGAGGACTTGTCTGTGGATCTGGTATGAAACTTCCATCTCTAAGGGGTGAGGCTGCTCTAGAGGATTGTCTGTGGATCTGGTATGAAACTTCCATCTCTAAGGGGGTGAGGCTGCTCTAGAGGATTGTCTGTGGATCTGGTATGAAACTTCCATCTCTATAGGGGTGAGGCTTGCTCTAGAGGATTGTCTGTGGATCTGGTATGAAACTTCCATCTCTAAGGGGGTGAGGCTGCTCTAGAGGATTGTCTGTGGATCTGGTATGAAACTTCCATCTCTAAGGGTGAGGCTGCTCTAGAGGATTGTCTGTGGATCTGGTATGAAATTCCATCTCTAAGGGGTGAGGCTGCTCTAGAGGATTGTCTGGGGATCTGGTATGAACTTCCTCTCAAGGGGTGAGGCTGCTCTAGAGGATTGTCTGTGGATCTGGTATGAAACTTCCATCTCTAAGGAGGTGAGGCTGCTCTAGAGGATTGTCTGTGGATCTGGTATGAAACTTCCATCTCTAAGGGGTGAGGCTGCTCTAGAGGATTGTCTGTGGATCTGGTATGAAACTTCCATCTCAAGGGGGTGAGGCTGCTCTAGAGGATTGTCTGTGGATCTGGTATGAAACTTCCATCTCAAGGGGTGAGGCTGCTCTAGAGGATTGTCTGTGGATCTGGTATGAAACTTCCATCCCCAAGGGGGTGAGGCTGCTCTAGAGGATTGTCTGTGGATCTGGTATGAAACTTCCATCCCCAAGGGGGTGAGGCTGCTCTAGAGGATTGTCTGTGGATCTGGTATGAAACTTCCATCTCTAAGGGGGTGAGGCTGCTCTAGAGGATTGTCTGTGGATCTGGTATGAAACTTCCATCTCCAAGGGGGTGAGGCTGCTCTAGAGGATTGTCTGTGGATCTGGTATGAAACTTCCATCTCCAAGGGGGTGAGGCTGCTCTAGAGGATTGTCTGTGGATCTGGTATGAAACTTCCATCTCCAAGGGGGTGAGGCTGCCTAGAGGATTGTCTGTGGATCTGGTATGAAACTTCCATCCCCAAAGGGGGGTGAGGCTGCTCTAGAGGATTGTCTGTGGATCTGGTATGAAACTTCCATCCCCAAGGGGGTGAGGCTGCTCTAGAGGATTGTCTGTGGATCTGGTATGAAACTTCCATCTCCAAGGGGGTGAGGCTGCTCTAGAGGATTGTCTGTGGATCTGGTATGAAACTTCCATCTCCAAGGAGGTGAGGCTGCTCTAGAGGATTGTCTGTGGATTGGTATGAACTTCCATCTCAAGGGTGAGGCTGCTCTAGAGGATTGTCTGTGGATCTGGTATAAACTTCCATCTCAAAGGGGGTGAGGCTGCTCTAGAGGATTGTCTGTGGATCTGGTATGAAACTTCATCCCCAAGGGGGTGAGGCTGCTCTAGAGGATTGTCTGTGGATCTGGTATGAAACTTCCATCTCAAGGGGGTGAGGCTGCTCTAGAGGATTGTCTGTGGATCTGGTATGAAACTTCCATCTCAGGGGTGAGGCTGCTCTAAGGATTGTCTGTGGATCTGGGTATGAAACTTCCACCCTCAAGGGGTTGAGGCTGCTCTAGAGGATTGTCTGTGGATCTGGTATGAACTTCATCTCCAAGGGGGTGAGGTGCTCTAGAGGATTGTCTGTGGATCTGGTATGAAACTTCCATCTCCAAGGGGGTGAGGCTGCTCTAGAGATTGTCTGTGGATTTGGTATGAAACTTCATCTCCAAGGGGGTGAGGCTGCTCTAGAGGATTGTCTGGGATCTGGTATGAAACTTCCATCTCCAAGGGGTGAGGCTGCTCTAGAGGATTGTCTGTGGATCTGTTATGAAACTTCCATCTCCAAGGGGTGAGGCTGCTCTAGAGGATTGTCTGTGGATCTGGTATGAAACTTCCATCTCTAAGGGGTGAGGCCTGCTCAGGGTTGCTGTGGTCTGATGAACTTCATTTTAAAGGGGTGAGGCTGCTCTGAGGTTTGTCTGTGGATCTGTTAAACTTCTTTTAAGGGGGTGGGCTGTAGAATTTCTGTGGACGGATAAAATTTCTTCAAAGGGGTTGGGCTGCTCTAGAGGATTGTCTGTGGATCTGGGAGAAACTTCCATCTCTAAGGGGTGAGGCTGCTCTAGAGGATTGTCTGTGGATCTGGTATGAAACTTCCATCTCAAAGGGGGGTGAGGCTGCTCTAGAGTTTGTCTGTGGATCTGGTATGAAACTTCCATCTCTAAGGGGGTGAGGCTGCTCTAGAGGATTGTCTGTGGATCTGGTATGAAACTTCCATCTCAAGGGGTGAGGCTGCTCTAGAGGATTGTCTGTGGATTTTTGGTATGAAACTTCCATCTAAGGGGGGTGAGGCTCCCCTTAGAGGTGTCTGTGGATCTGGTATGAAATTACCTAGGGGGGGGTTCCCAGAGGATGTCTGTGGATTGTTAACTATCTGGGGGTAGCTGCCTAAGGGTCTTGGGGAAACCCTTTAAGGGGGGGGTTTGGATTTTTTTGGGGATTTTAAAAAAAAGGGGGGGGGTTGGGGGGATTTCTGGGACGGGAAAACTTTAAGGGGGGGGCCCTAAAAAAGCGGGGTTGGGGAAAAAATTCCTCTAAGGGGGAGGGCTTTTTTTTTTGGGTTTTGAAATTTTTGGGGGGATCTCAAGGAGTTGGGTTGGTTAAAACCCCCTAAAGGTGGGGCCTTAAGGATTGTCTGTGGATCTTTTAAAACTTCCACTCAAAGGGGGGGAGGTGCTCTAGAGGATTGTCTGTGGATCTGGTATGAAACTTCCATCTCTAAGGGGTGAGGCTGCTCTAGAGGATTGTCTGTGGATTGGTATGAAACTTCCATCTCTAAGGGGGTGAGGCTGCTCTAGAGGATTGTCTGTGGATCGGGTTTATGAAACTTCCATCTCTAAGGGGGTGAGGCTGCTCTAGAGGATTGTCTGTGGATCTGGTATGAAACTTCCATCTCTAAGGGGGTGAGGCTGCTCTAGAGGATTGTCTGTGGATCTGGTATGAAACTTCCATCTCTAAGGGGGTGAGGCTGCTCTAGAGGATTGTTGTGGATCTGGTATGAAATTCCATCTCTAAGGGGGTGAGGCTGCTCTAGAGGATTGTCTGTGGATCTGGTATGAAACTTCCATCTCTAAGGGGGTGAGGCTGCTCTAGAGGATTGTCTGTGGATCTGGTATGAAACTTCCATCTCTAAGGGGGTGAGGCTGCTCTAGAGGATTGTCTGTGGATCTGGTATGAAATTTCCCATCTCTAAGGGGGTGAGGCTGCTCTAGAGGATTGTCTGTGGATCTGGTATGAAACTTCCATCTCTAAGGGGGTGAGGCTGCTCTAGAGGATTGTCTGTGGATCTGGTATGAAACTTCCATCTCTAAGGGGGTGAGGCTGCTCTAGAGGATTGTCTGTGGATCTGGTATGAAACTTCCATCTCTAAGGGGGTGAGGCTGCTCTAGAGGATTGTCTGTGGATCTGGTATGAAACTTCCATCTCAAGGGGGTGAGGCTGCTCTAGAGGATTGTCTGTGGATCTGGTATGAAACTTCCATCTCTAAGGGGGTGAGGCTGCTCTAGAGGATTGTCTGTGGATCTGGTATGAAACTTCCATCTCTAAGGGGGTGAGGCTGCTCTAGAGGATTGTCTGTGGATCTGGTATGAAACTTCCATCTCTAAGGGGGTGAGGCTGCTCTAGAGGATTGTCTGTGGATCTGGTATGAAACTTCCATCTCTAAGGGGGTGAGGCTGCTCTAGAGGATTGTCTGTGGATCTGGTATGAAACTTCCATCTCTAAGGGGGTGAGGCTGCTCTAGAGGATTGTCTGTGGATCTGGTATGAAACTTCCATCTCTAAGGGGGTGAGGCTGCTCTAGAGGATTGTCTGTGGATCTGGTATGAAACTTCCATTTTAAGGGGGGGCTGTTTAGAGGTTGTTTGGGGTTGGTATGAAACTTTTTAAGGGGTGAGGCTGCTCTAGAGGATTGTCTGGGGATTGGTATGAAACTTCATTTAAGGGGGGAGGCTGCTCTAGAGGATTGTCTGTGGTTTGGTATGAAACTTCATTAAGGGGTGAGGCTGCTCTAGAGGATTGTCTGGGTCTGGTATGAAACTTCCACTAAGGGGGTGAGGTGCTCTAGAGGATTGTCTGTGGATCTGTATGAAACTTCCACTAAGGGGTGAGGCTGCTCTAGAGGATTGTTTGGATCTGGTATGAAACTTCCATCTCTAAGGGGTGAGGCTGCTCTAGAGGATTGTCTTGGATCTGGTGAAATTCCTCTCAAGGGGTGAGGCTGCTCTAGAGGATTGTTTTGGGATCTGGTATGAAACTTCCCTCTAAGGGGGTGAGGCTGCTCTAGAGGATTGTCTGTGGATCTGGTATGAAACTTCCATCCGGAGGGTGAGGCTGCTCTAGAGGATTGTCTGTGGATCTGTATGAAATTCATCTCTAAGGGGTGAGGCTGCTCTAGAGGATTGTCTGTGGTTTGGGTATGAAATTTCCATCTCAAGGGGGTGGGCTGCTCTAGAGGATTGTCTGTGGATCTGGTATGAAATTTCCCTCTCAAGGGGTGGGCTGCTCTAGAGGATTTTTGTGGTCTGGTATGAACTTCCATTTTAAGGGGTGGGGCTCTGGGATTGTCTTGGAGGTATGAAACTTCCATCTTAAGGGGGTGAGGCTGCTCTAGAGGATTGTCTGTGGAGGTATGAAACTTCATCTCTAAGGGGGTGAGGCCTCTGAGGATTGTGTGGATCTGGTATGAATTCCTCTCTAAGGGTGGCTGCTCTAGGGGATTGTCTGTGGATCTGGTATGAAACTTCCATCTCTAAGGGGGTGAGGCTGCTCTAGAGGATTCTGTGGATCTGGTATGAAATTCATCTCTAAGGGGGTGAGGCTGCTCTAGGGATTGTTTGGATCTGGTATGAACTTCCATCTCGGGGTTGGGTGTTTGGGTTTTGTCTGTGGTTGGTATGAAACTTCCATTTTAAGGGGGTAAAGGCTCTCTAGGGTTGGGTGGTCTGGAAAAATTCCTCTTGGGGGTGAGGCTCTCTAGGGATTGGGTGTCTGTAAAACTTATCTCTAGGGGGACTGCTCTAGGGATTGGGGGATCTGAAAAACTTCCTCTAAGGTTGACTGCTCTAGGGTTTGCTGTATCTGTAAAATTCTCTCAAAGGGGTTGACTGCTCTAGGGTTTGCTGTATCTGTAGGAATTCTCTCTAAGGGTGACTGCTCTAGGGTTTGCTTGGTTGGATGAACTTATCTAGGGGTTGAGGCTCTCTAGGGATTGTCTGGGATCTGGTATGAAATTTCCATCTCTAAGGGGGTGAGGCTGCTCTAGAGGATTGTCTGTGGATCTGGTATGAAATTTCCCATCTCTAAGGGGGTGGGCTGCTCTAGAGATTGTCTGTGGATCTGGTATGAAATTTCCCATCTCTAAGGGGGTGGGGCTGCTCTAGAGGATTGTCTGTGGATTCTGGTATGAAATTTCCCATCTCTAAGGGGGTGAGGCTGCTCTAGAGATTGTCTGTGGATCTGGTATGAACTTCCATCTCTAAGGGGGTGAGGCTGCTCTAGAGGATTGTCTGTGGATCTGGTATGAAACTTCCATCTCTAAGGGGGTGAGGCTGCTCTAGAGATTGTCTGTGGATCTGGTATGAAACTTCCTTCAAAGGGGGTGGGTGTCTGAGGATTTTATCTGGTTAAAATTTCCTTTTAAGGGGGTGGGTCTTGGGGATTTCTTAGGTTTAAAAATTTCCTTTTAAGGGGTGGTCTTGAGGTTTTCTTATCTTAGTTTTTTAAGGGGGGTGGGTGTCTGAGGACTTATCTTAGAAATTCCTTTTAAGGAGGTGGGGTTGAGGACTTATCTTAGTTCCTCTCTAAGGGGGTGGGCTGTTGAATTTCTTAGGTGTTTCCTTTTAAGGGGGTGGGCTGTTGAATTTCTTAGGTTAAAACCCCCTCTAAGGAGGTGGGTGTCTGAGGACTTATCTTAAAAAATTCCTCTCTAAGGGGGTGGGTGTCTGAGGATTTCTTTCTGGTTAAAATCCTCTAAGGGGGTGGGTTAAGGATTTCTTTCTGGTTAAAATTTCCTTCTAAGGGGGTGGGTGTTAAAACGGGGGTTAAAACTCCTCGGGGGGATGTCTGGGATTGGTATGAAAAAATTCCCTTTTAAGGGGGGGGCTCTCTAGAGGATTGTCTGGGGTTGGTATGAAACTTCCTCTCAAAGGGGGGTGAGGTGCTCTAGAGGATTGTCTGTGGATTGGTATGAAACTTCATCCCAAGGGGGTGAGCTGCTTAGAGGATTGTCTGTGGATCTGTATGAAACTTCCATTTAAGGGGGAGGCTGCTCTAAAATTTTTTGGGTCTGGTATGAAACTTCCTTTCCTAAGGGGGGGGTGCTCTAGAGGATTGTCTGTGGATCTGGTAGAAACTTCCATCTCTAAGGGGGTGAGGCTGCTCTAGAGGATTGTCTGTGGATCTGGTATGAAACTTCCATCTCTAAGGGGGTGAGGCTGCTCTAGAGGATTGTCTGTGGATCTGGTATGAAACTTCCATCTCTAAGGAGGTGAGGCTGCTCTAGAGGATTGTCTGTGGATCTGGTATGAAACTTCCATCTCTAAGGGGGTGGGGCCCTGCTCTAGAGGATTGTCTGTGGATCTGGTATGAAACTTCCATCTCTAAGGGGGTGGGCTGCTCTAGAGGATGTCTGTGGATCTGGTATGAAACTTCCATCTCTAAGGAGGTGAGGCTGCTTCAGAGGATTGTCTGTGGATCTGGTATGAAACTTCCCATCTCTAAGGGGGTGAGGCTGCTCTAGAGGATTGTCTGGGAAATCTGGTATGAAACTTCCATCTCCAAGGGGGTGAGGTGCTCTAGAGGATTTTGTGGATCTGGTATGAAACTTCCATCTCTAAGGGGGTGAGGCTGCTCTAGAGGATTGTCTGTGGATCTGGTATGAAACTTCCATCTCCAAGGGGGTGAGGCTGCTCTAGAGGATTGTCTGGGATCTGGTATGAAATTTTCATCTCTAAGGGGGTGAGGCTGCTCTAGAGGATTGTCTGTGGATCTGGTATGAAACTTCCATCTCTAAGGGGGTGAGGCTGCTCTAGAGGATTGTCTGTGGATTGGTATGAAACTTTCATCTCCAAGGGGGTGAGGCTGCTCTAGAGGATGTCTGTGGATCTGGTATAAAAACTTCCATCTCAAAGGGGGGTGAGGCTGCTCTAGAGGATTGTCTGTGGATTGGTATGAAACTTCCATCTCCAAGGGGGTGAGGCTGCTCTAGAGGATTGTCTGTGGATCTGGTATGAAATTTCCCATCTCTAAGGGGGTGAGGCTGCTCTAGAGGATTGTCTGTGGATCTGGTATGAAACTTCCATCTCTAAGGGGGTGAGGCTGCTCTAGAGGATTGTCTGTGGATCTGGTATAAAAACTTCCATCTCTAAGGGGGTGAGGCTGCTCTAGAGGATTGTCTGTGGATCTGGTATGAAACTTCATCTCTAAGGGGTGAGGCTGCTCTAGAGGATTGTCTGTGGATCTGGTATGAAACTTCCATCTCTAAGGGGGTGAGGCTGCTCTAGAGGATTGTCTGTGGATCTGGTATGAAACTTCCATCTCTAAGGGGGTGAGGCTGCTCTAGAGGATTGTCTGTGGATCTGGTTTTGAAACTTCCATCTCTAAGGGGGTTGAGGCTGTCTAGGGGATTGTCTGTGGATCGGGTATGAAATTTCCCATCTCTAAGGGGTGAGGTGCTTAGAGGATTGTCTGTGGACTGGTATGAACTTCCTCTCTAAGGGGGTGGGGCTGCTCTAGAGGATTGTCTGGGATCGGTATGAAATTTCCCATCTCAAAGGGGGTGGGGTTTTGCTCTAGAGGTTTGTCTGGGGATCGGGTATGAAATTTCCCATCTTAAGGGGGACTGTTTTCAGATTCTACTTCCCTTCCTAATCCAAAACCAGCGGGGTATGCAGACCGGTACGAAACTTCATTTCTGTGGGGAGGTAATCTGGGGGGAGGTATATCTGTGGGGAGGTATTCTTTGGGGATAATTGTGGGGAGGTAATTTTGGGGGGGAGGTAATTGGGGGGAGGTATATCTGGGGAGGTATATTTGGGGAGGTATATTTGGGGGAGGTATATCTGTGGGGAGGTATACTGGGGGGTATATCAGGAAACCAGGTCAGGATTGAGACAAAAAATAAATACGGCCCGGGGGCGGGTATGTCCCCGCACAGGTTTCAGGTGAGGTCAAAGACCTCTATGCTTACCCCTGTGAATGCATACAGATAAACTTTTAAAAATGTCACTAGAAATAACATAAACATTTTTAGCATGACATATGCCATTATTTAACCCTGGAATCATCACAGAGCAAGTGATAGCTCGAGGGAACCTCACATCCCGAGGGGAATCATGCACAAGAAATACAGATGGGAAATATAGAGATAGTAAAATAAAAAAAAATATAACAAGGAATTTTTTGTCTAGGACGTTTGTGAATTCACAAGAAAAAAATGGCACAAAAATTTCATCACCCATCAAGTACATTGGTAGTACAAAATATGGGGGGTAGCACGTATGCTGAATCAGTCTGAACATCTTTATTTTATTTGTTTAAACCCCAAATTTAACTGTAAATAAAAACAGTGCTGCGATTTCTCAAGATAGGAACGAAAAAACAATGATAATTAATACTTTAAAAAACATTTCCTGGGCCGAAAAGAAGGAGTAGGACAACATGGAATGACGAATACTAATATGGGGCTTAGGGGGAGAACTAGACCAGTTCCCGGATAAATGTTCTCACATGGCCCCTGCCAGCGACCATAGGCATCCATTTTTATGCCATTTTTTGGGAATCAGAATTCCTGGCTGTTTTTTGGGTTTTTTTTTTTTTTTAAAAAACCTTTTTTTGGCCCCTTTTTTTTTTTTTTAAAAA
>JACEFZ010014129.1:0-18193 GCA_014155875.1 Cepaea nemoralis | reverse complement strand
CGCACATGACCAGGCGTGGCTTCGCCCAGCTCCTGGCGGGTAGCGTCTCATTAAATTCATACAACAAAAAAGTAACTTAAAAGAATGTCCTTCCACACACCATCCATTATTTTTTAATGAAAACTCTTTCTAATCACCTGCATGACTACAGTAACTTCTTAAGCAAAAAAGATGAGTTACAATGTTATGCATTGTGCATTATTTTTATGAAAACTTTGAAAATGCCTTACAGATTGTATCATTATTTATTATACCTCATATGCCGGTACATAACTATGGACAAGATTTTATAAATCTTTGAAACGATGCCACAATATGACTATAAGTTATATAGAAAAGTTATGCCCCTTGAAATAACTTTTACAGAGTTAGGTCCCCTGAGATATATGAAATTATAATGAAAATGAAAAATGAAATAATACTGAGTAAGCAGGCTATTTCACACTAACAAAATATCCACAGTTGGCAGCTCTGGAATGAAAGGAAGGCGTGTAGAAATTTCATCTCAATCGGATGGGCCGTTCGCGAACAAATAAAGGACATACATAGATACATACATACAGACAGACAGACGATCCTAATTATATATAAGATATATATATATATATATATATATATATATATATATATATATATATATATATATATATATATATATATATATATATATATATATATATATATATATATATAATCGTTGGTATGTATGTATGTATGTATGGATGTATGTGGATCCGTACTTTATGCGTTCGCGAACGGTCCATCCGATTGAGATGAAATTTTCTACACGTTTTCCTTTCATTCCTGTGCAACCAACTGTCATAGTTTTATCTATCAGCTATCAGCTATTACCTTCCTAAAATTTAATTTTGTAATTACATGACTGAACATAAGAAAATATTAAAAAATATAAAAAAAGGGATATAACTTTTAGTAGCATTGTTATATCTTAAGTTAAGTCCCCTGGCTATAGATATCTATATGAATTAAATGAGATGCTCCCCACCAGGGACTGGGTGCAGCCGGGCCAGGTCAGACAGACAGATAGACAGACAGATAGACAGACTGACAAGACAGACAGATAGTCGGGAACTGGAGCTTATATGACTACAAGTTTACTTTAGATAGATCTCTTCCAATCATATTTTCTATCTATTCTTCTATTCTATCTATATTTTTAACGGGAACGGGCCGAACATACATACACAGACAGACAGACAGACAGACAGACAGACAGACAGACAGACAGACAGACAGACAGACAGACAGACAGACAGACAGACAGACAGACAGACAGACAGACAGACAGACAGACATACAGACAGACAGACAGACAGACAGATCGGTACACGGGAGCTTATATGACTACTATATGAATTAATGAGATGGCTCCCCCTCCAGGAGCTGGGCCGAAGCGGGCCGGGGTCAGACAGACAGACACACCAGGACAAACAGACAGACAGACAGACAGACAGACACACAGACAGACAGATAGATAGATAGATAGATAGATAGATAGATAGATAGATAGATAGATAGATAGATAGATAGATAGATAGATAGATAGATAGATAGATAGATAGATAGATAGATAGATAGATAGATAGATAGATAGATCCCAGCCAGAGCCTGGGCGAAGCCAGGCCGGGCAGCTAGTATATATTATATATATATATATATATATATATATATATATATATATATATATATATTATATATATATAGAGAGAGAGAGAGAGAGAGAGAGAGAGAGAGAGAGAGGGGGGGAGAGAGAGAGAGAGATAGCCACGTGGCACAGTGCCACCACATACGCCTGTTGGTTCTCGCTTCGAGAATTGAACTCATAGGCATAATCATGCAGCAGGGAAGACAAACCTTGAGGGGGGAGGGAGTGAGCAGATAAACATATTCACATTTAAATACAAACATTGAGGGAGGGGTGAGCATATAAACATATTCACATTTGAAGACAAACACCAAGAGGAGCTGTTATAACACTAGGAAATGTTTGTATGTCAACAGAAATTAAGTCTGTCATGGAGCTTGAGAATATTTAACTGCAAGGTTAAATCGGCATTGCTGTATGGGTTAGAAACACGGAGAACAAGGACATGGATTACAGATAAGCTTCTAACATTCACTGCTTGGTGGTTTCACAGACTACAAAGATTACAATGGGTGACATAATGTGACAATGAGGAGCTCTTGGAAAGAACTAGACACATTCAAATGTAGAGCTCGTGGAGAGAACTAGACACATTCAAATGTAGAGCTCGTGGAGAGAACTAGACACATTCAAATGTAGAGCTCGTGGATGAGAACTAGACACATTCAAATGTAGAGCTCGTGAGAGAACTAGACAAACACCAGTGACACAATGTGGAGCTCGTGGAGAGAATTAGACAAATTCCAGAGAAACAATGTGGAGCTCGTCGAGAGAACTAGACAAAATTTCAGTGAACCAATGTCGAGCTTGTGGAGAGAACTAGACAAATTCCAGTTAAATAATATGGAGCTCTTGGAGACAACTAGACAAATTCCAGTGATGCAGTGTGGAGCTCGTAGAAAGAACTAGACACGTTCCAGTGAAACAATGTGGAGCTCATGGAGAGAATTAGACAAATTTCAGTGAAACAATGTGGAGCTCGCGGAGAGAACTAGACAAATTCTAGTGAAATAATGTGGAGCTCGTTGGAGAGAACTAGACAAACTCTAGTGAAATAATGTGGAGCTCATGGAGAGAAACTAGACAAATTCTAATAAAACAACTTGGAGCTCGTGGAGAGAAATAGACAAATTCCAGTGAAATAATGTGGAGGTCGTGGAGAGAAATAGACAAATTCCAGTCAAACAATGTAGAGCTCGAGTGTAGAACTAGACAAATTCCAGTGAAGTGAGGAAAAGATAGAAAAAGCGGTCGGCGTTATATTGATGACACGACCCACAGAGTGGCGATGGGTCGGCGTTATATTGATGACATGACCCACAGAGTGCCGATTGGTCGGCGTTATATTGATGACATGCACCCACAGAGTGTCGATGGGTCGGGGTTATATTGATGACATGACCACAGAGTGCCGATTGGTCGGCGTTATATTGATGACATGACCCACAGAGTGCGATTGGTCGGCGTTATATTGATGACATGACCCACAGAGTGCCGATTGGTCGGCGTTTATTGATTACAGACCCACAGAGTGCCGATTGGTGGGCGTTATATTGATGACATGACCCACAGAGTGCGATGGGTCGGCGTTATTTTGATGACATGACCCACGGGTTGCCGTTTGGGTCGGCGTTATATTGATACAAGACCCACAGAGTGCCGATGGGTTGGCGTTATATTGATGACATGAACCACAGAGTGCCGATTGGTCGGCGTTATATTGATGAATACCCACAGGTGCCGATTGGTCGGCGTTATTTTGATGACATGACCCAAGAGTGCCGATGGGTCGGCGTTATATGGATGACATGCCCCACAGAGTGCCGATTGGTCGGCGTTATATTGAAATGACCCACAGATGCCGATGGGTCGGCGTTATTTGTGACATACCCACAGAGTGTCGATGGGTTGGCGTTATATTGATGACATGAACACAGAGGCCGATTGGCGGCGTTATATTGATGACATGCCCCACAGAGTGCCGAGGGGTTGGCGTTATATTGAAGACATGACCCACAGAGTGCCGATTGGTCGGCGTTATATTGATGACATGACTGTCAACTTCTCACCTAAAGCTAATCACCAGAAATAATTAGAGGGCTGCAACTCCAGCCCAAGAAAGATAATTGAGTCGCTCTGGACAAGAAACGTCCAGAGCTTTCTAGAACAAGAGTCACCGAGTCCAGGGTTCCGTGGACATTGAGATGACCCGCCTAAAGCGGGGTCCACGAGGAACTCGGGCAGAGTTTACCGCCCGTCGAATAGCGACACGCGGTAGACCAACAGAGGGCGATTGGACTCGCGACGAGGCAACAAGGGTCTGCCTGAGAGGGACTCTGTAGATCTTCATATTATAGACTAGATAGTGTGCTAGGATGTGAATGATTATAAATGTATAATGGTTTAATGTCAATGAACAATGTGATATGATGTTAACTGTATAGCCACAATAAATAGGCTATATTACAGCAAAGTAGTTTGATTGCTTGTGTTATTAATACCTGTGTGAACCCAACCAGTCACCTAGACAGTAAGACGACAACAGGTATTTTTGGGGGCTCGTACCGGTTTTGAGCATTATATGTTTATTAAACAACGGGAAAATGCCATGTAAAATCATTTAGTCATATCATATTGATTTTTTCTTCAAAATGTCAGATTAAATTTGTTAACCTTAAAAAGTTCAAACATATTTAGTAGCTATCTAGTAATTAAAGTAATATTATCAAAATAGGCAGAGTCCCTCAGCAGCCAAAAGCAGAGTCCAGACCCACAGTATACCGCTTTTTGGTATCCAATATTTACTGTTTGATATAACTATAACATTTTTGTTTTGTTTTTTTTTGACCGTGACTAATGTTTCGTACTCTACGAGCAGATTGTGCCGCAGAGCGTACCGTGTGAGTGCAGAAACCCGTGTGAGTGTTCCATCCAAAAGTGTATGATAGAGAAGACCGCGTACTACGCATTGTAAACGGTTCCAGCAGTAACGAAAGTGCAGAGCAACATCATTCCGAAGGATCAGAGCTAAGTTTCGTTTCATATTCATTGCAGATTCTAAGCTATTACTTACCATCTTCCATCATGTATCATTTTGTTGAATATTGATTGATGTGTATATTCATAATTGTGCCACCAATATAAATCTACATTGTGCGTAACACATTAATATTCAAGGGAATTAACCATTTTTTTTTTAGCCCATACCAAATTTATCTAAGGGATTTAACTTTACAAACATCATAAATAAATAAAATCCAAAATGTCAACCTTAGATCAATGCATTGAGCAGGGAATAAAATTAGGCTATAAAGAAGAAAAACTGACAGAATGGGCAGAGAAAACGCACGCAGAAAATATTGCCCGTGAAGAAAGAGCAATAGAAAGAGAAGAAAGAAAATTGCAACAAGATGCTGAGGAAAGAAAAGTACGAGAAGAAAGAGAAGCTGAGGAAAGAAAAGTACGAGAAGAAAGAGAGGAAAGAAAACTACGAGAAGAAAGAGAAGCAGCGGAGAAGAAATTGCAAATGGAGCTCGACGCAGCAGCCAAGCTAGCCCAGTTAAACGCTGATACACAGTTGAAATTGAAACAGATGGAAATAGAGTCCAACACAGAGATATCAATAAACAAATTAAGAAATAAAGAAGAGGAACAGAAATATAGTAAATATAAAGGCCTCATAAAAGCTTTCTGCTCAGGTGACTCCATCTCCGCCTATTTAGAAAATTTCGAATGTCTCATGGCCTACCACAAAATTAGTAAGACAGACTGGGCATATATTCTCATGAGAAATCTGGCTCTAGAGCCACTGAAAGTAATAGAAACAGTACCACAGGAGATGCGCAAGGACTACGATTATCTTAAACAACGCATACTCCAACATTTCTCTTTAGACACAGCAGGGTACCAACAACAGTTTGCAAAATTAGCACCCAAACCTAACCAAACATTCATAGACTACGTTAGTTCAGTACAAGATATATGCACTAAGTGGATAAATTCAGCGAAAACCAACAATAGCCACGATAAACTGAAAGAACTAATCATCATAGATAAAATAGTGAGCACCATCCCCCACACCTTTCGCAAAATTTTTAAAACAGATGGATTGCAAAACCATCCAAGAAATTGAATCCAAAGGCAATGCATTCTACACAGCAAACAGGGATATATTTCAACTCAACATTACCAACAATGACACAGCAGCTGCAGTAATAAATACTAAGTACTCCAAACAAACACAAGGCAAATTTAAACCGCGCTCCAACAGTGGGAAAGTAGCAAAATGCCAGTATTGCAGTCTGACGCACGACATTTACGAGATGTGCGACAAGTCTCCGAACTATCCCCACCACCTAAAAATGATGGTGGATAAACAGAAAGCAAAACGTAACGCTTACCAAAAAGCTGTAAAATGTTACTTTTGCAGAAGCTGGGGACATTATTCACGCTACTGTGAAGGTCGTAGGTTACTGAAGCAAGCTAATGCGGCATTAGTAGCAACGTCTTCTGATGATGAGACTGAATCACTGATTGAATATAATAATCAGCAGGACAGTGAAAGTGAGCTTGGAAATGCGGTGAACATAATTAACACCATTGTAGATGAGACATGCAATGCTTGTACAAAGTTTCAATTAGATCCATCATTACCATGCGGCCACAGTATACCAATTGCAAATGAGACAGCCAACGCTGCGTTGTCAGCCACAGGGAAGTTAACATTTTTGACAGGTTTCATAAACAAGAAAAAGTGCTCGTTAATTCGCGACTCCGGAGCAACTCTGTGTGGGGTAAAGAAAACATTAGTCAACACCACAGACTACACAGACAAACACGTTAACTGTCGCACATTTTCAGGTACAATTAGAAAGATATCCCCTTGCGATGGTCGAAATTCAAACACCATATATATCAGGACAACTTTTGTGCGCTGTCCTTGAAGACCCAATCGCAGATATCATACTTGGGAATTTACCCAACATCCACCCATGTTCGGACAAGGAAATCAAGAACTGGGAACGAAAACACGGTATTTACCACAGAAATACCGATACTAGAGAGAAACACCATGTTAATTTGTCTCAAACTGCCAAAATACCAAGGGAGACAAACACTGAGGTTATTCAAAAAGAATTCACCGAGGTGTACAACGCAGGGGCGGTCGAATCTTTTAACGAGACGACCGAATTAAAACCTCGAATTGAGGTCACTCCCATGCTACAAAGTACCAAACCTGACAATGTGCTGCAAAACACACAAAACACAAACGCCATTACACGACAGACAACCCACAAAACCAACACGGACCAACTACAACAACCATTAGAAACATTCGCACCCAACCTCAACTAACATCAATGTTGGAAAAGAACAGAAATGTTCAAAAAATTTGTATCAAAACCATGTCACAGATTGAAATTGCTTGTATTATTATTGTATATTTTATGTAACAATTGTATTGAAACCTCTTGCACGGATCTCTTGAAAGTATCAGAACAATTTCTGGACTTGAGTACAAAATTTCAGTACATGGAAAAGTGGACAGTATTCAATTTAAATGGGTTGAAACTAGACTATGCTAAACAAGAGACGGAAACGGAGTAGACAAATGAAACGAACTGATGACAAAAACAAAAGGACAATCACCCAACTGAATGACAGTCCGTCCTATGCCAGACATGACAATGAGACAAATGAACAGACGCAACAAACTGTTGACGAAGACAAACGACAATGTCCCGACAGAATGACACTTTGACAAACGAAGCATCGTTAACGACGCACTCTCACGACAACAAAAACGACGAAGAGATATGGACATTACCGACATTCTGTGATATCGACAACGACAACAAATTTGACGACATAAACAACGAAGACATATGGACAGTACCGACGTTCTGTGTTAGCTACAACGACGACAAAACTGACGACATATTGACTGTTCACCTTGACGACGACGACAATGACATTGAAGACAATTTACAAACAGTAGCACCTGTGATAAATCAGACGGACATAGACGATACTGAAGTCCCTATACCAATCATGACTAACGACGGGAGCATTGACGACATTCATATCAGTGACACATTAACACAGCGACAACGGCAATACAATTTGCCTATCCTGGATAACTACAAACCTATCCTTTCTAACAAACCTTGTATTATCCTGGTATTAGACCACTTATTGCATTGTATGATATCTCACTTCACTTCTCATCTACTTACCCTAAAACAAGTCTTCAACCAAATTTCTCTTTTCGGACTTACTATCAAACCTTCCAAGGTTGAAATAGGTTATACAGAAATAGACTTTCTTGGTCATAAAATTTCTCACGGTAAATTACTCACGGATGAGAAAATAGTCTCCAAATTCTTAATCTAGAAGTACCTACCACAAAAGAAGCAGATTAGGAGTTTATTGGGCCTTATTAATTATTATGCCAAATTTATCCCACATTGGGCAGAACTCACCACAGTTTTTTCAGACATGTTAACAAAAGATCATCCATCGAAAATTTGTAAAAGTAACAGCTTAGATGATGCAATGTGTAAATTGAAACATATTTTTGCAAATCCTCCAGTCTTACGATTACCCAACATAAAATTACCATTTATTTTAACCACAGATGCTAGCGGCGTCGCTATAGGAGGGTGCTTGATGCAAGGAATTCGATGGGGTCAGACACCCTATCCTCTACGTGAGTAGGAAACTGAAGAAAGCTGAGATACGCTATGCCACAGTGGAAACGGGGAGTGTTTTGAGTCTGTTATTCTGCATTTTGAAACTGTCCAAGTACCTCTTGGGCAGGCACTTTGTGGTCCTGAGCGACAGTTCACCATTGTTAGTCCTAAACCAAGGATCGCCCAAGAACCACCGGTTGCAAAGATGGCGGCTCCTTCTGCAGGACTTCGATTTCGAAATACGCCACATCAAAGGCACCGACAATACGATGGCTGACATTTTATCACGGCAGGCACATGCGCCAGCAGAATGACTCTTATCATTCGACCAGTAGCCATGTTATATACTGTGATAAGCCTGTGACAAGTTTTACACCGTTTCATATGTGTACCCTCTACACCTGCTAAAGTACTTTGTGCTTAGTTAATTACTACACCTATTTAACACGGTACTTTAATCACTACACCACCAAGTGCCTAAGCTCTAGTACTATACCAGCTAGAAACAGTAATTGGTGATTTCAACCAATAAGATCAACCAGTGAACGAACGATAAACACTGTAAGATTTCATACAAGACACGGAAATGAACTCATACTTGCTGTTACTGCAAAACATTCCAAACATCCGAAATACGACAACATCACTATAGAACGACAACACGTAACAGACAGCCATACGAACTTTAACATTTATGGCAAAACACAGGAACAACGGGACGGCAACGCAAACATCATCGTTGGAGTTAATTTAATTAGTTAATTAGTTTAATATGTATTATATTTCCATTTCTTATGTATATATATAATGTTAACCTGTAACTTGTACATAGTCTACTTTAATAATACAGGGGGGGCCATTCATAGGCCAAGAAAACCCGTCCTATACAATTGTCTCTAGTTAAATTGTAACCTAAGTTTCGTTCATCGCACAAAAAGTACGTATTTTCTTAAAGGGCAAATATCGCCTAGCCCACTTTTTCCAAGGGCAATAATAATTACCTTAACTTAAAAGAAATATATTTTTACAAAATACTATTGTGTATGAAAGACGAATGAATCAGTGTATGGAAGTATTAAATAAGAGAACGATACACTTGGCGGACAAATTGTACGCAACACGTATTATTTTAATTTGTCTGCGTCTTTGATGTAAAACTATGTGACTTGTCTAATTTGAGAGTGCATGTATAGAACTTAGTTTAGGAGTCAGCTTAGCGTAGGAATTATTTAATATACTTAGGTTAGCATTAGGAAATAATCTAAGCACCACTACTTGGAATGGCCGATCATGTAGTGCAGAAACTCATGATTGAGGTTATCCCAACTCGTGACGCTTGGAAATACACCACCCATTTAGCACACACACACCTCATAACTCAACACTTTCAATTTAAAATACAATCACTTTATTAGGAGTATCAACTGATTATTCAGACACACTAACAAGCCAACAGGGACACATGTAGTTTGAGGGAGATAAAAGAACATCGTAACTACACATTTAGCATTAGATGACATACGAGAGTAAAAGTGTATTGAAATACACACACGAATCAAGATTTGAAGGTGTACTTAACTAGCCAGGACTTCGGTCCTGTTAACTCTCTGTAACCAGAGATTAATTGTCTGGGCACCAATAGGGTGCGTGAGAAGGGCAAGTTGCTAATGCAACTATTAAAATGCCACGTAACTTCGGTCTGATAAGCATGGTTAGATACACGGGAGACAGGGTGATCTCTCTTAGCAAATCAGAGAAGTGGTGTATCGAAGAATACATGAGTTGATAATGCCATTATGTGGGTTACCAGGTTACTGTCCACCAAACTATAAACCCCAACTTTAGGTGAGTCGATGACAGAATTAGAACAAATCTAATTACCCTATAACAAACCATTTCAGGAAGGGGGGAGGGAATCCTGTCAACTTCTCACCTAAAGCTAATCACCAGAAATAATTAGAGGGCTGCAACTCCAGCCCAAGAAAGATAATTGAGTCGCTCTGGACAAGAAACGTCCAGAGCTTTCTAGAACAAGAGTCACCGAGTCCAGGGTTCCGTGGACATTGAGATGACCCGCCTAAAGCGGGGTCCACGAGGAACTCGGGCAGAGTTACCGCCCGTCGAATAGCGACACGCGGTAGACCAACAGAGGGCGATTGGACTCGCGACAGGCAACAAGGGTCTGCCTGAGAGGGACTCTGTAGATCTTCATATTATAGACTAGATAGTGTGCTAGGATGTGACATGATTATAAATGTATAATGGTTTAATGTCAATGAACAATGTGATATGATGTTAACTGTATAGCCACAATAAATAGGCTATATTACAGCAAAGTAGTTTGATTGCTTGTGTTATTAATACCTGTGTGAACCCAACCAGTCACCTAGACAGTAAGACGACAACAATGACCCACAGAGTGTCGATTGGTCGGCGTTATATTGATGACATGACCCACAGAGTGCCGATTGGTCGGCGTTATATTGATGACATGACCCACAGAGTGCCGATTGGTCGGCGTTATATTGATGACATGACCCACAGAGTGTCGATTGGTCGGCGTTATATTGATGACATGAACCACAGAGTGCCGATGGGTCGGCGTTATATTGATGACATGACCCACAGAGTGTCGATGGGTCGGCGTTATATTGATGACATGACCCACAGAGTGCCGATTGGTCGGCGTTATATTGATGACATGACCCACAGAGTGCCGATTGGTCGGCGTTATATTGATGACATGAACCACAGAGTGTCGATGGGTCGGCGTTATATTGATGACATGACCCACAGAGTGCCGATTGGTCGGCGTTATATTGATGACATGACCCACAGAGTGCCGATTGGTCGGCGTTATATTGATGACATGAACCACAGAGTGTCGATGGGTCGGCGTTATATTGATGACATGACCCACAGAGTGCCGATTGGTCGGCGTTATATTGATGACATGAACCACAGAGTGCCGATTGGTCGGCGTTATATTGATGACATGAACCACAGAGTGCCGATGGGTCGGCGTTATATTGATGACATGACCCACAGAGTGCCGATTGGTCGGCGTTATATTGATGACATGACCCACAGAGTGTCGATTGGTCGGCGTTATATTGATGACATGACCCACAGAGTGTCGATTGGTCGGCGTTATATTGATGACATGAACCACAGAGTGCCGATTGGTCGGCGTTATATTGATGACATGACCCACAGAGTGTCGATGGGTTGGCGTTATATTGATGACATGACCCACAGAGTGTCGATGGGTCGGTACAAATATGGCACCAGCACCATATATCCCTTGCACCAAAGGCATGTAGAATGGTTGTTACCTTCAACAGTCGTGGTGGTCGATCCCAGCCTCCTTCTCCTGAAGACACATCTTCCAACACTGTAAGTTCTCAATCCCAGCGACGTTTGAGTGGCCAAAAATACTTTCCGACGCCTGATGATGATTTTGTTCAGTGTTCACGTATTGTCAGCATTCACTTTTTATTATGATGATTATTAATATTATTATTGTTATTTCGACCCTGGCCAGTCTAAGAATAGTCCACGCAATCAGGAGATGCAAATCATAACTTCCGCTTTTTACACACAAGCTACCGCCCACATCCTTGATAAACAAGAAATGACAACAAGGCCGAGTGTTGTCCCTTTGTTTAACCTTTGTACAGAGAAGATCGTTAGATAATTAAAGCAGTCGCGAAGATGACACATCGGCTGAAGACTGACGGTTAACTTCGGATGTCCGTATACGCGATGGTATGTTCGTGAAAGTTGAGAAGTGCAGGTGTGGCTTTTGAGAAGGGTCTTGAGAATATCGTGGAGGAAGAAGAAAAGAAATGCCTAGGTGTTCACAGCTGTAAGTGTTAATCGTCAACACTATTGGGTCAAGATAAATCGCGATAAAGAGATAAAAAGCGACACCGTCAGAGAGCTCTTGTTTGCTGTTGATTGCGCTCTATACGCCAACTCAGAGGCGGACATGCAACATAATGTTTCAGCTTTCCCACATGCCTGTGCCAACTTTGGGCTCAATATCATCTCGGAGAAGACTGTAGTTATGTACCAACCAGCTCCAGGGAATAATCACACTGTGCCGAATATCAAAGTGAATGATCATAGACTAAGTGTTGTGGACAAATTCACCTATCTTGGCAGCACTGTGTCACAAGCTGCCACAATTGATGACGAAGTGAATGCAAGAATCTCCAAGGCCAGTGCGGCCTTTGGCAGACTGTACAAGAATGTATGGGACAGAACTGGAATAAGCCTGCAAACAAAGCTAAAAGTCTACAAAGCAGATGTAGGCCTATTATCCACACTGCTATATGCTTGTGAAACCTGGACTGTTTATCAGCGACAGGCTAGGAAATTAAACCACTTCCACACAGTCTGCCTAAGGAAGCTACTGAAGATTAAATGGCAAGACAAGATTCCAGACACTGAAGTCCTAGAAAGAGCATCCATGCCCAGTATCCACACTTACTGATGAAGAATCAGATTCGTTGGGCTGGTCACTTGACTCGCATGCCAGATCACAGGCTCCCTAAACGAATTTTTTACAGCGAACTGCGTTGTGGTAACGCTCCCAAGGTGGCCAGAGGAAACGCTTTAAAGACACTCTGAAAATTTCACTGAATGCTTTTGGAATTCATCATGACACCTGGGAGGCTGCAGCCAGAGACCGAAATTCGTGGCGTGCATCATTACGCAAGGGTGCAGTCATATGCGAGGCAACCAGGACTGCAAGAGCTGTGAAGAAAAGGCAGGACAGAAAAACCACTGCAGGAAATCCTCCTCCAGAGACGTCAAGCATTCTTTGCCCACAATGTCAAAGAACATTTCGAGCCAAAATAGGCCTAATCAGCCATCTTAGAACCCAGGGCTCCATACCTTCAACCCCACTGGAAGAAATGAATGGTCATCATCATTCTTGATGGACAAACAACATAATAACATAATAACATTGGGTCAAGATAAATGATATGTATGGGAGATATCAGCGAAAGAGGTGGTGGAAAGAAATGTCTAATGTGGGGAAATGATAGTAAAGAAAGACACAGGAGGAGAGAGAATGGTCTGTTTGAAAGATCTCAACTGATTGGCTAGAAACGCCAATCTTAACAACATAAAGTTCGTGATGACATCCGAGGAATGGCAGAAGTGAGGGTGGGGTCCGTGGTCGCCAGTGTCAAGATCAGGTATCTGTAGAAGAAGAGGACTAAGAAGAAGAAGAGTACAAAGAAGAAGAAGAAGAAGAAGAAGAAGAAGAAGAAGAAGAAGAAGAAGAAGAAGAAGAAGAAGAAGAAGAAGAAGAAGAAGAAGAAGAAGAAGAAGAAGAAGAAGAAGAAGAAGAAGAAGAAGAAGAAGAAGAAGAAGAAGAAGAAGAAGAAGAAGAAGAAGAAGAAGAAGAAGAAGGAAGAGGAGGAGGAGGGGGCGGAGGAAGAAGAAGAGGAGGAATAGGAGGAGGACGAGGAGGAGGACTAGGAGCAGAAGGATCAGGAAGAGAAGAAGGAGATGGGCAATGATGAATAAAGAAAGAAAAATGGAAGGAAGACTGGAAGGAAGAAGAAGTTGGAAAGGAAGATGTGGAAGGGGAAGAAGGAAGGAAGAATAAGTGGGAAAGGAGGATGTGGAAGGGTAAGAAGAAAGGGAGGAAGAAAGATGAGAGAAGAGGAGGAGCAGGGACGAAGGAGGAGGACAATGATGAGAAAGGTAGAAATGAAGGAATACGAACATCGAAAAAAAAGTAGGGAAGAAGGAGGATGGTGATGGTGAGGAAGGAAGGCAGGAAGGCAGGCAGGCAGGCAGGCAGGGAGGAGGGAAGGAAGGAAGGAAGGAAGGAAGGAAGGTAGGAAGGAAGGAGTCTACTCACTAAATATCGTGTACCGAATCAGTGTACTGGGACTTTTGCCATGCAGCATCAACTTTTCTCTTAGTATTCTCTTAATAAACTGTCCAAAACAGATTTGACAGTCCATTACCATACAACAACAACAAGTCTCACAGTCCAGTGTCATACAACAACAGATATCACCTCCCATCTCGTTACCCCATTCTCCCGCTGTTTTTCTTTCCGATCTGGTTTCCATGACAACGCTAGAAAAATGGCGAGTGGGCGACTAAATGTGCGTGCGAAACAACAAGAAATAGGTCATCAAGTTGACATTGCAAGTAGGAGCAGAAACACACAACCCAAGCAACCGCAGAGGATAGGAACTGGATCTAAATGTCATAACACATACGGATGTGTGTCAATCAATAATTAATACACAAACGTAATATTGGATCAATATGGTGCTTGTACAGAGGAGAATTGTTTTTGTTTACACAAGATTTCTGAGGGGACGGCAAACATCTTAAATAGTTTTCTTGAAAATGAGTGATTGGGGTGTGAAGATTACAATTATTGTTGTAAAAATGTGTAAAATGAGTGACTAGGGGGTGAATGTAAACATAATTATTGTAAATTGTTTGTGAAAGTGGATGATTTGGAAGTGAAGATAACAATAATTGTTGTAAATAGTTTGTGAAGATGAGTGATTGGGAAGTGAAGAATACAATCATTGTCGTAAATAGTTTGTGAAGATGAGTGACTGGGAAGTGAAGATTGCAATTATTGTTGTAAATATTTGTGAAGATGAGTGATTGGGAAGTGAAGATAACAAACATTGTTGTAAACAGTTTGTGAAGGTGTGTAATTGGGAAGTGAAGATAATGATTTTGTAAATAGTTTATGAAAGTGAGTGATTGAAGAGTTAAGATAACAACATTGTTGTAAATAGTTTGTGAAGGTGTGTAATTGGGAAGTGAAGATAATGATTTTGTAAATAGTTTATGAAAGTGAGTGATTGAAGAGTGAAGATAACAATCATTGTTGAAGTTAGTTTGTGAAGGTGAGTTATTGCAAGGGCGGGGGTGACCGACCGATCAACAGACAGAGGCAGAGAGAGAGAGAGAGAGAGAGAGAGAGAGAGAGAGAGAGAGAGAGAGAGAGAGAGAGAGAGAGAGAGCGAGAGAGAGACAGACAGACAGACAGCCAGACAGACAGACAGAGGCAGAGAGAGAGAGAGAGAGACAGACAGACAGAGGCAGAGAGAGAGAGAGACAGACAGACAGCCAGACAGACAGACAGAGGCAGAGAGAGACAGACAGACAGACAGACAGAGGCAGAGAGAGAGAGAGAGAGAGAGACAGACAGACAGACAGCCAGACAGACAGACAGAGGCAGAGAGAGACAGACAGACAGACAAGACAGAGGCAGAGAGAGAGAGACAAACAGACAGACAGACAGAGGCAGAGAGATAGACAGACAGACAGACAGACAGACAGAGACAGAGAGAGACAGAGACAGACAGACAGACAGACAGACAGACAGACAGACAGACAGACAGACAGACAGACAGACAGACAGACAGACAGACCGAGAGAGAGAAAGAGAGACAAAGCCGACATTAAATCTAACATTCACGGATATTAAATTACCTACATTTATTTGCAGTCTGCGGTCCGGCGGTGCAGCACGAACCACATTTCTCGCAGTTAATGAAAATGTCCTGTCAATGCTTTATTTCTTGAAAGCGCGTGGCAAAGCGCTCAGGGGATACATCTTTCTTTCTTTTCTTTCTTTCTTTCTATCTTTCTTTCTTTCTTTCTTTCTTTCTTTCTTGTTTTCTTTCTTGCTTTCTTGCTTTCTTTCTTTCTTTCTTCCTTGCTTGCTTTCTTTCTTCCTTGCTTTCTTTCTATCTTTCTTTCTTTCTTCCTTGCTTTCTCTCTTTTTTTTCTTCCTTGCTTTCTTTCTTTCTTGCTTTCTTGCTTTCTTGCTTTCTTTCTTTCTTTCCTTCTTTCTTTCTTTCTTGCTTTCTCTCTTTCTTGCTTTCTTTCTTTCTTTCTTTCTTTCTTGCTTTCTTGCTTTCTTTCTTTCTTTCTTTCTTGCTTTCTTGCTTTCTAGCTTGCTTTCTTTCTTTCTTTCTTTCTTTTTTTCTTTCTTTCTTGCTTTCTTTCTTTCTTTCTTTCTGTCTTCCTTGTTTCTTTCTTTCTTGCTTTCTTGCTTTCTTGCTATCTTTCTTTCTTTCTTTCTTTCTTTCTTTCTTTCTTCCTTGCTTTCTTTCTTTCTTTCCTTCTTTCTTTCTTTCTTTCTTTCTTCTCTTCGTCTCCCCACCCCGACACCGGATCCACCCCCCCCCCACCAACACCGGGTCCATCCCCCCCGACACCGGGTCCACCTCCCCCCCCGACACCGGGTCATCCGCCCCCGACACCAAGTCCACCTCCCCCCGACACCAAGTCCACCTCCCCCCCCCCGACACCAAGTCCACCTCCCCCCGACACCGGGTCCACCTCCCCCCCCCCCCGACACCGGGTCCATCCCCCCCCCCGACACCGGGTCCACCCCCACCCCCGACACCGGGTCCATCCCCCCCGACACCGGGTCCACCCCCACCCCCCCCGACACCGGGTCCATCCCCCGACACCAAGTCCACCTCCCCCCCGACACCGGATCCACCTCCCCTGACACCGGGTCCACCTCCCCCGACACCAAGCCCCCACGACAAACCGGGTCCCCCCGCCCCGACACAGCGGATCACCCCCTTCCCCCCCCCCCCCGACACACTGGGCTCAGGGTTGGACTGCTCCCGCAGACCGCATTGCGTTGATTTCAATGGTATGGGCGTCGGTTGTTCAGAAATCAATGACAGACTACTAAAAGTAAAAATTGCCTATTAACTCACAGTTCAAGTTAGTTGCATACCCTTTACAGAACGTCGCAGTCAACACCAGCAGTTTTTGTCTGAACCTCGCAGTCGGGAAAGAACCCAGCACCTACAGAGCTCGAGGGACACAGCCTAATCACAACCCACCACCAACAACCAATCAATCAACCAACCAACCAATCAACCAACCAACCAACCAACCAATTAACCAACCAACCAACCAATCAATCAACCAACCAACCAATCAATCAACCAACCAACCAATCAATCAATCAACCAATCAATCAATCAGTCAACCAACCAATCAATCAATCAATCAATCAACCAACCAACCAATCAACCAACCAACCAACCAACCAATCAACTAACCAACCAACCAATCAACCAATCAATCAACCAACAACCAACCAACCAACCAACCAATCAATCAACCAACCAACCAACCAATCAACCAACCAACCAACCAACCAATCAACCAATCAATCAACCAACAACCAACCAATCAATCAACCAACCAACCAACCAACCAACAACCAACCAACCAATCAATCAACCAACCAACCAACCAACCAACCAACAACCAATCAACCAACCAACGACCAATCAACCAATCAATCAACCAACAACAACCAACCAACCAACCAATCAATCAACCAAACCAACAACCAACCAACCAACCAATCAATCAACCAACTAACCAACACAACAATCAACCAATCAATCAACCAATCAACCAACCAACCGACCAATCAATCACATACAACACAAGAAAACAGATGTGTAACTCATGTATTTATATTTTCATGTAGAGTATTTCATGTTGTTGTATTGATGCCTGTTTGTTTGTTTGTTTTCTGTGCTGACGAAGGCTTAACCATAACGTCATTTTGTTACATGTGCTCGTGTTCTGGCATTGCTCACCGTTTGCTTCTCTTTCTGTGGTGATTCATTCATGCACCTACCACCACAAGATGCCCGCCCAGTCTCATTGATACAACTACCACCTACTAAATACATCATTCATGTCTTTGGCACAAAGTTGGCATTGTTAAGTTAAATACTCAGCAATTACCTGGCAACAAATAATCGATGCCTTAACTAAACTTTTTAGA
>JACEFZ010014128.1:0-18913 GCA_014155875.1 Cepaea nemoralis | reverse complement strand
AAGAGTGTTCTCGAAGTCTAGCTAACATAACATTGCTTACTTTGTCCACCTCTATCACAATTTGTCATTTCACAGCTGCAATAGCGGCAAGTCTGCAACCAACCAACAGTGTCTGTTATGAAGTCGACCTTCTTAAAGCCACGTCTGCCTTACTGAACTCTTGAATACCCTCTACCACATCGTCTAACCGACTTTCAAATTTCATACCAAATAACATTAACATTCTCTTTGATTACAGAACAACTGATTTTCTGCTGACTAAGCAGATTTTCCAACCCCGTGGAGATAAATCATATGCCCCTAACCTACTAGGCGCTATTCTAGACAACGAATATGGTCATCGACCAGCACCCCTAGGCAGAACTTGAAAAAACAACAGAGCTTGGGTTATTGAGACGATTGAGTTGCATTCCTTGGACTACCAGAAAGACATCAAACACAACAAACTCTTTCTTACTAACCCTAACCCTAAGTATACATCAACTAACCCTAACCCTAACCCTAACTATACAACAAACTCTTTCTTAAGAGACATAGATACAAACCAAAGTTAGAAATGAAAAGTTAAATTTATGTGATTACATTTTAATTAAAATTTAAAACTAATAAATCGCACTTTTATTGCGCGCTTCACTTAATATACAGATATAGGGTAAGTATAGGTATAAGTTAGGTATAGGACATATATCAAACTTACTCTTGCGCAATAAAAGTGCGATTTATTAGTTTTAAATTTTAATTAAAATGTAATCACATAAATTTAACTTTTTCAAGAGACTACAAGGACAGAAGAAAAAAATGTCTGATGGGAGGTGTCTTTAAAGCGTTGGAACAAGACTCGCTGTGATGAAGGTTGTCTTTTGCAAATTGGAAAACATACTGACTAATATAAAGTTGACAACTGTAATGAGAAATAAAAGGAGTGTTTAAGTACTACATAGAACCCGTACTTTTGTATGACTGTGAAGCGTGGTCAATGAGCAGACAAGTTGAAAAGCCTCTAATGCCAGTGGCGTTGTGGATTCTGAGACATAGTTTTTAAAAAGTTCACTAGACAACCGCATGAAACTCCCTCCAAATACTACAAGACAGCAAAGCAGACACATAGATACTATACCAGCTCTGTAAGGCAACATACTTTGATAATGTATACATAACGGCCGCTTTCCAGTACTACTACATACATCTATGAGCAGTGGTAAATGCGCATACACAGATACACGATACTTTCCTAAAGTAGACTCTAGCCAAGTTCGCAGTGCAGCTATATAGAGGCATGTCTGAGTTGATATGAACCATGTTTGGTTATTTTTACACCCGGATGTATTAGGCGCCAATTCACAACACAGCTACGATGCACTGAAAGAGGTAACCTTATCAACTTCGCATATTGATCAATCTATATAAACCACCCAATAACATAGTACACCATTCTTCTTCACACCACGAGCGTTTTCAATGTCACAAGAATAACGAACTACTGATATTTAAGATCAGAGTGGCACATGCTGATACTGTTTGTGATATCTCCTACTCATACCACCTGTTTTAACTAAATAAGGACACATACACCTAGCCCATAATCTCCAATCGGCAATTATGAGAAAAATCGAGGGTAGTGTTATTGATTTTTATTGGATGGCCCGACAATAGGTGTTAATCTTTTAATCCCCTTCCAACCTTTATATGAACATTTATTAATATCGCGAACTATTTGCAATGGCGGAGATATAAGAAATATTATTAACCTGACTTGGTCATTACGATGACGATAATCCCCTGGATTAGCCGTTATGAGAATAAGTATTGATTTTTGGCAACAGCTGTTGAGGTCATATTCTGAGTGTTAAGTTAGCTTATATTTTGTGACTCGTAGGTACAATGGTGAAATCTGCTGCCTGTGTTTTTCATCAGCGGTGGGACTTGTGGCCGCGACGACACCCACACCTTGATGACTGGAAATCTTACCCACGACAAAGTTCCGAGATTCGAACCTGTCACTTCCACGGTGTCTGGGGTACCCCCTAAACATACTCCGCAACCAGCACAACACCTCTACTTTTCTAAACATAACCGGGTTAATAACAACCGAGCTCGAAGTCACAACTAAGTAACCAAATATTATCAATATTTCTTCTACCACTAGACCACCCCACTGGGATTCGAACCCGATGATAGTGTTCGGAAGCGTTTATCTAGTTACGCATCCACTCACCCCACCCCTTAACAACGAATTTCACTAAGCTATACCCGCTAAAATCAATATTTTCGGCCATTTTTACTTTTTAAGGTTTTCATTTGTAACCCTGTGATGATAGTGTATATGCCACTACGACACTCTACAAAGCACTAATAGCCGCTACCCATCCCTCACCAATGAATTTCACTAAGCTATACCCGCTAAAATCAATATTATCGGCCATTTTTACTTTTTAAGGTTTTCATTTGTAACCCTGTGATGATAGTGTATATGCCACTACGACACTCTACAAAGCACTAATAGCCGCTACCCATCCCTCACCAATGAATTTCACTAAGCTATACCCGCTAAAATCAATATTATCGGCCATTTTTACTTTTTAAGGTTTTCATTTGTAACCCTGTGATGATAGTGTATATGCCACTACGACACTCTACAAAGCACTAATAGCCGCTACCCATCCCTCACCAATGAATTTCACTAAGCTATACCCGCTAACATCAATAATATCGACCATCTTTACATTTTAAGGTTTTCATTTGTAACCCTGTGATGATAGTGTTTAAACCTGAACAGCCTAGTCTCACCCCACGCGCCCACCCCCTCGCCACCACCCCGCACCCCGTCGTTATTTATTTTTATTTTTTATTTATTTTATTTTTATTTTTTAATAATTAATTAAAATTTTTATACTCCCACTCAATAGTTATCTGCCCTTAGAAACATAAAATCTTAGAATTATCGCCCTTAGATATGACCTAGATACCACCCCTTACCCCACCCAACTATCATGACCGAGGGGGAGTGAAAATCAGCCGAGGTCAAGGTCAATTGCCGGAGGCTCCGGCAAATTCGCGCCGATTTGCACATTGTATACTACTGTCGCGCAAATGACTCCATCTCTCGGTGCAATTCCATTTGTGGGCGAGGCAGAGTGTCCGCCAAAGCCTGGGTAAATTTGTTGACCCTTTTCTTTGTTTTGGGTGCCGCTGGTGTCGACGTGTGGTCATTCCTCTGTTCTGTTTCTGTAGATTCTCTTAAGTTTTATCTTTACCTTGCTGAAACGAGTGAATGATCGGTGTCACAGTTAGCACTATGATAACTACGAGTCACCCGTACATTGCGGAGATTGCTGTGTTTGGTGAGCATCAGGTCGAGTTGGTGCCAGTTCTTTGATCTGGGGTGCCTCCAAGATGCCTTGTGTGTCAAAGAAGGTGTTGGTTACGCACAGATATGATGGCTGCAGAATTCCAAGAGACGTTGTCCATTGTCATTGATCTTCCCAACGCCAAACTGTCCTAGACATGAAGGCCAAGATGTGTGGTTGGAGCCACCCTGGCGTTGAAATCCGCCAGGATAAAAAGATGGTGTTTGTCTGGTGTTTTACTGACCACCTTTGCTAAGGTCGTCATAAAATTTATCTTTCTAATGCTGCGGTTAGTTTTGGGGCGTAAATGGTTATAATACTAACTGGCCTGCTTCTGTCTGGAGTTGGAGTTTCAGTATTCTTTCAGTGCCCGCTTGTTGGTATCATGGGACTTTAGCAGCTTGTTTCTGACAGCGAAGCCAACTCCCATGCTCCCTGGTCTCTCCGCACGGCTTGCTATGCCAGTAGAAAGTAAAGTCCCTCTCCTTGTTGTTAACAGATCTTAGAGTCTGGTCTCTTGCAGGGAGACAATGTCTCTCCCCAGCCTGAGTAGTTCGTTGTTTATCACAGCAGTTTTGCGGGCATCGACAATCTTGTTTAGATCACCTGAGATGCCAGGGGTCATGGTTCTTACGTTCTATGTTCCCAGCCTTAGGGACAGGTTTTTTTTTTTTAAATTGCGGTCCACGTGTCAGGATTTTGTCCCCAAGCTCTACACACCCTCAGGAGCTGATGTACCATGGCGAGACAGCATCTTATTGACGGGGTGCTGCCCAGCTTAGGCGGGCGGTAGCCGCCTAGTGAGATACTATGACCTCTCCCAGCATCGGAAGCAACCCTGGTGCCTTGCTCTACGCAATCGAGCATTAAGACTTATAACTAGTAACTGCTGCTCCCCGTGTTGTGTCACTGCTGTAAGCAGTGCTAAATGACCTTTTAGGGCACACACACACATACAATGGTTTTATCTAAAGGAGTGTAATATAATGTTTTCTTCTTCAAAAACAGAGACAGCTCTACATCTGGAGATCGGTCATGTCTGTTCTGAAAGTCATGCATTTAATCAACAACGCTTCCGAGAGCCATTATGCCTATGAGGTATGTTTCTGTCGTTTTACACATATTTCTTATAGTCTTCTATGAGGTATGTTTCTTGTCGTTTTACACATATTTCTTCTAGTCTTCTATGTAGAACTTGCTGTGATTACAGTTAATAATTGCTAGCTGAATTTTTCTTTTAATGAAAACCACACACACACCCACACACACACACATACATACACACACACGCACGATCGCGCGCGCGCACACACACACACACACTCACGCACAGACAAGCATGCTTACGCATCCACACGCACGCCCACGCACCCACGCGTACACACACTCGTGTCTCCGTCTATCTATCTATCTATCTATCTATCTATCTATCTATCTACCCTACCTACCTACCTATCTATCTATCTATCTGTCTGTCTGTCTGTCTGTCTGTCTGTCTGTCTGTCTGTCTGTCCGTCCATCCGTCCGTCTGTCTGTCTGTCTGTCTATCTCTCTGTCTGTCTGTCTGTCTGTCTGTCTGTCTGTCTCCCTGTGTGTATGTTCCATACTTTCTCTCTCTCATGCTTTCACCCCCTCTCTCTTTATCTCTGTCTATCTCTCTCTATCTCTCTATCCCTCTCTATCTCTCTCCATCTCTGTCCTATCTCTCTGTTTCGCTCTATCTATCTCTTTCTCTATCTTTCTCTATCTTTCTCTTTCTCTCTCTCTCTCTCTCTATATATATATATATATATATATATATATAGTAGTAGTAGTAGTAGTAGACACCTTGCAGTCTTGACAGACCAAAGTATGTGAGTGAAATGTGGCCAATATTCCATCACAATGTCTGGGCAGAGCTTCAGAGATCATGTGATGCCCAAACGACATGATCCCTCCCTCGGCCTAGTCTTGTGTATTCCAGAGGAATGGGTAACCAATACGTCTGGCACAAGGTAGGCTGCAGACGCTGGCGGCTCAGCGTCAATCCACCGAGACCTCACCACCACGAGCCGGTGGCGAGTTTTGGCCAGACCCTGACACCCAAGGGACCCGGCTTAGAGGCGTTCAGCCATGTCCCACAGGTGAGGGCCTTGTACGTGCCCGGACCATGAGGGCGCGCACATCTGTCATCACAAGTGTCCGGACCTGTGGAAAGCGTGCACTATCGTCAGACTCCCCGCCTGACTTATAGCGGTCCCCGCGACCAGCGGGAATAGGCCCGCCATAGCTACCGCAGGAGATATTTCCTGTCTATTTGCAAGCAAATCTCCCATACCTCCACTGTGCGGATCTCGCGACCAGCGAGAATAGGCCCGCCGGAGATTATGCTCGTCTGCTGCGAACAAATCTCTACCGATAGACTGAATAAGTAAGAAACGATAAAAGTAGTGGTATTTCAATTGCGCTTGCGCTCCCACCTATGCTACACCCTTCATGTGTCTTCACAAAGTCGGACTAGAGTCAAGCTCAACAGGGTCTTATATATATATATCCATCCATCATGTGCCATGCCGGTAAGCGTGGGCGGTCATGTTTGCCATCTCACTCGATCACCAGAGTCGTGGATCAGCTCCGTATTTCTGTCTCGACCATGCCACGAGGCCAAGCCATCCAGGTATTTGCTTCTAGGTCTTGCTCTTGGTCTGTTCTCTTCGATCTTGCAAGTTGTCACCAAGTTCTCCAATTCATTTCTTCTCATAACATGCCCAAAAAATTTTGACTGTCTGCGTCTAATATCTCTAATCAGTTTACGATCTTCATTTGTTTCTTGAAGGACTTGTTCATTGGTCTTTCTGGCTGTCCATGGTATTCTTTGCATTTTCCTCAGAAACCACATTTCTACAGCCATCAGATGTTTTTCAGCTTGACTGCTCATTGTCCAAGCTTCACATCCATATAAAAGTACAGGTTCTATGTAGCACCTCAACACTCTTTTTCTCGTTTCAATTGACATCTTTTTATTGGTCAGTATGTTTTTCATCTTGCTAAAGGCTACTTTTGCCATGGCGATTCTTGTTCTAATCTCTTCAAGGCATCTCCCATCAGATGTTATTACTGTTCCGAGATAATTGTACCTATTCACTTGTTGAAGAATATTCCCATTTACTTGTATATTACATTGTGGTATTTCGTTCTTCCTAGTGACGACCATAATCTGTGTCTTTTTACAATTTAATTCTAACCCTCGTTGTTCACTGTGTGTAACAACCGCATCTACTAAATGTTGCAGATCCTGTTCATTGTCTGCAATCAAGACTGTATCATCTGCATATCTAATGTTATTGATGCATCGTCCCCCAATGTTGATTCCTTCCATATCTTCAATATTTCTGAAAATACTTTCACTGTACAGGGAAAACAGATCTGGAGACATTACACATCCCTGTCTCACACCTCTCTTAATAGGCTGATATTGGCCTACTTCATTATCAACTCTTATGGCAGCTTGTTGTTTCCAATATATGTTTTTTACAAGTCTAAGGTCTTTTCCATCAATTTGTAGATCTTCAAGCATCCTTATCATGTCGACATGTCTCACTTTATCGAAAGCTTTTGTGTAGTCAATAAAGCAAAGGTGTAGATCTTTGTTTACTTCTATAGATCGTTCGATTACGGTTCTCAGTAAATACACAGCATTTACTGTACCCTTTCCTTCTACAAACCCACATTGTTCTTCTCCTATTTCAGGTTGTATTTTCCTCCTAATTCTTTGCATGATAATTCTTAGCAAAATCTTCGTGATGTGACTCATTATACTAATTGTTCGATGTTGATCACATTCCAAGGCTCCTGATTTCTTTGGGATTGCAATAAATACAGAATTACATAATTCATGAGGTATATTTCCAGTATCATATATTGTATTAAGCAGACTGGTAACTTTATCTATTCCATATTCTTCTAAAGCATTAATCATTTCTGTTGTGACGCTGTCTGAACCGGGGTCTTGCCAGATTTCATATGGTTAAGAGCATTCTGAACTCTCCATCTTCAAAATTGCTGGTCCTTCATTATTATTTTGAACATCATACTGTTCGTCTCTGTTGTCGTCATAAAGGTTTTTCACGTAATCTGACCATACATGTAAGATCTGATCTTTTTCTATTATGACTCTTCCATCTTTTGTCTTTAGGCAGCCTGCTGATGTACGTGTTCTTTGATTAGTAAGCTCCTGAATTCTTTTGTGCATTAGTTTCGCATTTTTACTGTTGTGTTGTTTTTCAATTTCTCCGCAATTTTTCTCAAGCCATGTTTCTTTTGCCTCCTTACATAAGGTTCTGACTTTTCTGTGAATTTCTTCATATTTGGCAGGATTATTTTTGTTCTGTCTTCTTGTTTCCATTAGTTGTAAAATTTCTTCAGTCATCCATGTCTTACGGCCCACTTTCTTTAATTTTGGAATAGTTTTTTTCTGCTGCACAACTGATTGAATTCTTCAGCATTTCCCATTGATCATCTACATCTTGAAATAGGATCTCTAGATCAGACAATAAATCAAATTTGTTCTTTACTTCTATGTTAAAATTATCTTGTATTTCTTTGTCAGTTTTCAATTTGCACAAGTCATATTTAGGGTTTCCTGCTATATACTTGACTTTCTTTAACTTTACCCTCAATGTGCCTGTAATTAATCTGTGATCACTGTAACAGTCTGCATTTGGAACTGTTTTTACGACTTTTAACGCATTTCGAAACCTTCTGTTAATCAGGATGTAATCTATCTGGTTTTTAATCCTGCTGTCTGGACTCCTCCATGTCCATAATCTTCTAGGATGCTGTTTAAACCAGGTGTTTCCTACAACCATTTCTTGTTCTTTTACCCATTCTACAAGTCTGTATCCTCTTTCATTTCTCTCTCCCAAACCATGGTTGCCTACACTGCATCCATCGCCTTGCTTTCCTATTTTTGCGTTGAAATCACCCATTATGATATTTATTTCTGATTGTTTGCAGTTCTTCAAAGCAGACTCCATGTCATTATAAATTCCTCTATACTTTCTTCACTGCATTCACTTGTTGGGGCATATACTTGAATGATATTTATTTTAAAAGGTCTTCCGTTTAATTTTACTAACAGAACTCTGTCTGACACAGCTTGATATCCTTTGACAGAATTTGATGTTTGCTTATCTAATATAATGGCTACACCTCTTTGCTGTTCTTCTCCCCCAGAGTAAATAATCTTATAATCCTCTCCTGTCCTTATCCCTGCCCCTTTCCATCTCGTTTCCGATATTCCTAATATGTTAATCTTCTCTATCTCCTATTTCTTGTTTGATGTTTTCTAATTTTCCATCTGCATTCATTGTTCTAACATTCCAAGTCTCTACTTTCAATGATATTAATCTTTTGCACCTAGTAGCCTGTTGACGGTCTGGAGTCACCTGGTGCGCATGACTATCCCTACCGGGCGAGGCTGCTCCTATGGAGCACCCATTTACGCCGTTTCTCTGATTATCGATAAGTACCACACAACATGATTTTCTTGGCATCTATAAGAAGGCAGTTTACCATGGCTTTCCTTCCCAGCAGTGACCATACTGGTCAGTGGACCGTAGCCATTGTCTATAAAATAAGAGATCCTATCCTACCGTCGTGAAGGTGAAGGACCTCTATACCTACAAACTATCTGTCGGCCCTACTCTGCATCTTCATTTACCACCTGCACTCATGGCTTCGCGTAATCCTTGATCTGGGGGCTAATCGGGTACTCCAACTTCGCCCACTGGGTGTTCTATTAAGGCTAGCGGAAGGAAGGAGGCGCCTTACATCTCCTTTGATAGGGATACCCCTTCAGCCCGCTCACTTATGATATATATAATCTATATATATATATTATATAAGTAGCGGTCGTAGGGGTATCCCATATCAAAGGAGATGTAAGGCGCCTCCTTCCTTCCGGCTAGCCTAAGAGACACCTTGGGCAAGTTGGAGTACCCGATTAGCCCCCAGATCAGGATTACGCGAAGCCATGCGTGCAGGTGGTAAATGAAGATGCAGAGCAGCCGACAGATAGTTGTAGGTTATGGTCTTCACCTTCACGACGGTAGGTATAGGATCTCTTTTTTATGAGACAATGGCTACGGTCACTGACCAGTATGGTCACTGCTGGGAAGGAAAGCCATGGCAAACTGCCTTCTTTATAGATGCCAAGAAAATCATGTTGTGTGGACTTATCGATAATCAGAGAAACGGCGTAAATGGGTGCTCCATAGGAGCAGCCTCGCCCGGTAGGGATAGTCATGCGCACCAGGTGACTCCAGACCGTCAACAGGCTACTAGGTGCAAAAGATTAATATCATTGAAAGTAGAGACTTGGAATGTTAGAACAATGAATGCAGATGGAAAATTAGAAAACATCAAACAAGAAATAGAGATAGAGAAGATTAACATATTAGGAATATTGGAAACGAGATGGAAAGGGGCAGGGATAAGGACAGGAGAGGATTATAAGATTATTTACTCTGGGGGAGAAGAACAGCAAAGAGGTGTAGCCATTATATTAGATAAGCAAACATCAAATTCTGTCAAAGGATATCAAGCTGTGTCAGACAGAATTCTGTTAGTAAAATTAAATGGAAGACCTTTTAAAATAAATATCATTCAAGTATATGCCCCAACAAGTGAATGCAGTGAAGAAATTATAGAGGAATTTCATAATGACATGGAGTCTGCTTTGAGTGCAAACAATCAGAAATAAATATCATAATGGGTGATTTCAACGCAAAAATAGGAAAGCAAGGCGATGGATGCAGCGTAGGCAACCATGGTTTGGGAGAGAGAAATGAAAGAGGATACAGACTTATAGAATGGGTAAAAGAACAAGAAATGGTTGTAAGAAACACCTGGTTTAAACAGCATCCTAGAAGATTATGGACATGGAGGAGTCCAGGCAGCAGGATTAAAAACCAGATAGATTACATCCTGATTAACAGAAGGTTTCGAAATGCGTTAAAAGTCGTAAAAACAGTTCCAAATGCAGACTGTTACAGTGATCACAGATTAATTACAGGCACATTGAGGGTAAAGTTAAAGAAAGTCAATTATATAGCAGGAAACCCTAAATATGACTTGTGCAAATTGAAAACTGACAAAGAAATACAAGATAATTTTAACATAGAAGTAAAGAACAAATTTGATTTATTGTCTGATCTAGAGATCCTATTTCAAGATGTAGATGATCAATGGGAAATGCTGAAGAATTCAATCAGTTATGCAGCGGAAAAAAAACTATTCCAAAATTAAAGAAAGTGGTCCATAAGACATCGATGACTGAAGAAATTTTACAACTAATGGAAACAAGAAGACAGAACAAAAATAATCCTGCCAAATATGAAGAAATTCACAGAAAGTCAGAACCTTATGTAGGGAGGCAAAAAGAACATGGCTTGAGAAAAATTGCGGAGAATTGAAAAACAACACAACAGTAAAAATGCGAAACTAATGCACAAAGAATTCAGGAGCTTACTAATCAAAGAACACGTACATCAGCAGGCTGCCTAAAGACAAAAGATGGAAGAGTCATAATAGAAAAAGATCAGATCTTACATGTATGGTCAGATTACGTGAAAAACCTTTATGACGACAATAGAGACGAACAGTATGATGTTCAAAATAATAATGAAGGACCAGCAATTTTGAAGATGGAGATTCAGAATGCTCTTAACCATATGAAATCTGGCAAGACCCCCGGTTCAGACAGCGTCACAACAGAAATGATTAATGCTTTGGAAGAATATGGAAAAGATAAAGTTACCAGTCTGCTTAATACAATATATGATACTGGAAATATACCTCATGAATTATGTAACTCTGTATTTATTGAAATCCCAAAGAAATCAGGAGCGTTGGAATGTGATCAACATCGAACAATTAGCATAATGAGTCACATCACGAAGATTTTGCTAAGAATTATCATGCAAAGAATTAGGAGGAAAATACAACCTGAAATAGGAGAAGAACAATGTGGGTTTGTAGAAGGAAAGGGTACAATAAATGCCGTGTATTTACTGAGAACCGCAATCGAACGATCTATAGAAGTAAACAAAGATCTACACCTTTGCTTTATTGACTACACAAAGCTTTCGATAAAGTGAGACATGTCGACATGATAAGGATGCTTGAAGATCTACAAATTGATGGAAAAGACCTTAGACTTGTAAAAAACATATATTGGAAACAACAAGCTGCCATAAGAGTTGATAATGAAGTAGGCCAATATCAGCCTATTAAGAGAGGTGTGAGACAGGGATGTGTAATGTCTCCAGATCTGTTTTCCCTGTACAGTGAAAGTATTTTCAGAAATATTGAAGATATGGAAGGAATCAACATTGGGGGACGATGCATCAATAACATTAGATATGCAGATGATACAGTCTTGATTGCAGACAATGAACAGGATCTGCAACATTTAGTAGATGCGGTTGTTACACACAGTGAACAACGAGGGTTAGAATTAAATTGTAAAAAGACACAGATTATGGTCGTCACTAGGAAGAACGAAATACCACAATGTAATATACAAGTAAATGGGAATATTCTTCAACAAGTGAATAGGTACAATTATCTCGGAACAGTAATAACATCTGATGGGAGATGCCTTGAAGAGATTAGAACAAGAATCGCCATGGCAAAAGTAGCCTTTAGCAAGATGAAAAACATACTGACCAATAAAAAGATGTCAATTGAAACGAGAAAAAGAGTGTTGAGGTGCTACATAGAACCTGTACTTTTATATGGATGTGAAGCTTGGACAATGAGCAGTCAAGCTGAAAAACATCTGATGGCTGTAGAAATGTGGTTTCTGAGGAAAATGCAAAGAATACCATGGACAGCCAGAAAGACCAATGAACAAGTCCTTCAAGAAACAAATGAAGATCGTAAACTGATTAGAGATATTAGACGTAGACAGTCAAAATTCTTTGGGCATGTTATGAGAAGAAATGAATTGGAGAACTTGGTGACAACTGGTAAGATCGAAGGGAACAGACCAAGAGGAAGACCTAGAAGCAAATACCTGGATGGCTAGGTCTCGTGGCATAGTCGAGACAGAAACACTGAGCTGATCCACGACTCTGGTGATCGAGTGAGATGGCAGAACATGACCGCCCACGCTTACCGGCATGGCACATGATGGATGGATATATATATATAAGACCCTGTTGAGCTTGACTCTAGTCCGACTTTGTGAAGACACATGAAGGGTGTAGCATAGGTGGGAGCGCAAGCGCAATTGAAATACCACTACTTTTATCGTTTCTTCACTTATTCAGTCAAGCGGTAGAGATTTGTTCGCAGCAGACGAGCATAATCTCCGGCGGGCCTATTCTCGCTGGTCGCGAGATCCGCACAGTGGAGGTATGGGAGATTTGCTTGCAAATAGACAGGAAATATCTCCTGCGGTAGCTATGGCGGACCTATTCCCGCTGGTCGCGGGGACCGCTATAAGTCAGGCGGGGAGTCTGACGATAGTGCACGCTTTCCACAGGTCCGGACACTTGTGATGACAGATGTGCGCGCCCTCATGGTCCGGGCACGTACAAGGCCCTCACCTGTGGGACATGGCTGAACGCCTCTAAGCCGGGTCCCTTGGGTGTCAGGGTCTGGCCAAAACTCGCCACCGGCTCGTGGTGGTGAGGTCTCGGTGGATTGACGCTGAGCCGCCAGCGTCTGCAGCCTACCTTGTGCCAGACGTATTGGTTACCCATTCCTCTGGAATACACAAGACTAGGCCGAGGGAGGGATCATGTCGTTTGGGCATCACATGATCTCTGAAGCTCTGCCCAGACATTGTGATGGAATATTGGCCACATTTCCACTCACATACTTTGGTCTGTCAAGACTGCAAGGTGTCTACTACTACTACTACTACTATATATATATATATATATATATATATATAGAGAGAGAGAGAGAGAGAAAGAGAAAGATAGAGAAAGATAGAGAAAGAGATAGATAGAGCGAAACAGAGAGATAGAGACAGAGATGGAGAGAGATAGAGAGGGATAGAGAGATAGAGAGAGATAGACAGAGATAAAGAGAGAGGGGGTGAAAGCATGAGAGAGAGAAAGTAGGAACATACACACAGGGAGACAGACAGACAGACAGACAGACAGACAGACAGAGAGATAGACAGACAGACAGACAGACGGACGGATGGACGGACAGACAGACAGACAGACAGACAGACAGACAGACAGACAGACAGATAGATAGATAGATAGGTAGGTAGGTAGGTAGATAGATAGATAGATAGATAGATAGATAGATAGATAGACGGAGACACGAGTGTGTGTACGCGTGGGTGCGTGGGCGTGCGTGTGGATGCGTAAGCATGCTTGTCTGTGCGTGAGTGTGTGTGTGTGTGTGCGCGCGCGCGATCGTGCGTGTGTGTGTATGTATGTGTGTGTGTGTGTGTGTGTGTGTGTTTTCAATTAAAAGAAAAATTCAGCTAGCAATTATTAACTGTAATCACAGAAAGTTCTACATAGAAGACTAGAAGAAATATGTGTAAAACGACAGAAACATACCTCATAGAAGACTAGAAGAAATATGTGTAAAACGACAGAAACATACCTCATAGGCAGAATGGCTCTCGGAAGCGTTGTTGATTAAATGCATGACTTCAGAACAGACATGACCGATCTCCAGATGTAGAGCTGTCTCTGTTTTTGAAGAAGAAAACATTATATTACACTCCTTTAGATAAAACCATTGTATGTGTGTGTGTGCCCTGAAAAGGTCATTTTAGCACTGCTTAACAGCAGTGACACAACACGGGGAGCAGCAGTTACTAGTTATAAGTCTTAATGCTCGATTGGCGTAGAGCAAGGCACCAGGGGTTGCTTCCGATGCTGGGAGAGGTCATAGTATCTCACTAGGCGGCTACCGCCCGCCTAAGCTGGGCAGCACCCCGTCAATAAGATGCTGTCTCGCCATGGTACATCAGCTCCTGAGGGTGTGTAGAGCTTGGGGACAAAATCCTGACACGTGGACCGCAATTTAAAAAAAAAAACCCGACCCTAAGGCTGGGAACATAGAACGTAAGAACCATGACCCCTGGCATCTCAGGTGATCTAAACAAGATTGTCGATGCCCGCAAAACTGCTGTGATAAACAACGAACTACTCAGGCTGGCTGCAAGAGACCAGACTCTAAGAATCTGTTAACAACAAGGAGAGGGACTTTACTTTCTACTGGCATAGCAAGCCGTGCGGAGAGACCAGGGAGCATGGAGTTGGCTTCGCTGTCAGAAACAAGCTGCTAAAGTCCATGATACCAACAAGCGATGGCACTGAAAGAATACTGAAACTCCAACTCCAGACAGAAGCAGGCCCAGTTAGTATTATAACCATTTACGCCCCAAAACTAACCGCAGCATTAGAAAGATAAATTTTATGACGACCTTAGCAAAGTGGTCAGTAAAACACCAGACAAACACCATCTTTTTATCCTGGCGGATTTCAACGCCAGGGTTGGCTCCAACCACACATCTTGGCCTTCATGTCTAGGACAGTTTGGCGTTGGGAAGATCAATGACAATGGACAACGTCTCTTGGAATTCTGCAGCCATCATAATCTGTGCGTAACCAACACCTTCTTTGACACACAAGGCATCTTGGAGGCACCCCAGATCAAAGAACTGGCACCAACTCGACCTGATGCTCACCAAACACAGCAATCTCCGCAATGTACGGGTGACTCGTAGTTATCATAGTGCTAACTGTGACACCGATCATTCACTCGTTTCAGCAAGGTAAAGATAAAACTTAAGAGAATCTACAGAAACAGAACAGAGGAATGACCACACGTCGACACCAGCGGCACCCAAAACAAAGAAAAGGTCAACAAATTTACCCAGGCTTTGGCGGACACTCTGCCTCGCCCCACAAATGGAATTGCCACCGAGAGATGGAGTCATTTGCGCGACAGTAGTATACAATGTGCAAATCGGCGCGAATTTGCCGGAGCCTCCGGCAATTGACCTTGACCTCGGCTGATTTTCACTCCCCCTCGGTCATGTAGTTGGGTGGGGTACGGGGTGGTATCTAGGTCATATCTAAGGGCGATAATTCTAAGATTTTATGTTTCTAAGGGCAGATAACTATTGAGTGGGAGTATAAAAATTTTAATTAATTATTAAAAAATAAAATAAAATAAATAAAAATAAAAATAAATAACGACGGGGTGCGGGGTGGTGGCGAGGGGGTGGGCGCGTGGGGTGAGACTAGGCTGTTCAGGTTTAAACACTATCATCACAGGGTTACAAATGAAAACCTTAAAATGTAAAGATGGTCGATATTATTGATGTTAGCGGGTATAGCTTAGTGAAATTCATTGGTGAGGGATGGGTAGCGGCTATTAGTGCTTTGTAGAGTGTCGTAGTGGCATATACACTATCATCACAGGGTTACAAATGAAAACCTTAAAAAGTAAAAATGGCCGATAATATTGATTTTAGCGGGTATAGCTTAGTGAAATTCATTGGTGAGGGATGGGTAGCGGCTATTAGTGCTTTGTAGAGTGTCGTAGTGGCATATACACTATCATCACAGGGTTACAAATGAAAACCTTAAAAAGTAAAAATGGCCGATAATATTGATTTTAGCGGGTATAGCTTAGTGAAATTCATTGGTGAGGGATGGGTAGCGGCTATTAGTGCTTTGTAGAGTGTCGTAGTGGCATATACACTATCATCACAGGGTTACAAATGAAAACCTTAAAAAGTAAAAATGGCCGAAAATATTGATTTTAGCGGGTATAGCTTAGTGAAATTCGTTGTTAAGGGGTGGGGTGAGTGGATGCGTAACTAGATAAACGCTTCCGAACACTATCATCGGGTTCGAATCCCAGTGGGGTGGTCTAGTGGTAGAAGAAATATTGATAATATTTGGTTACTTAGTTGTGACTTCGAGCTCGGTTGTTATTAACCCGGTTATGTTTAGAAAAGTAGAGGTGTTGTGCTGGTTGCGGAGTATGTTTAGGGGGTACCCCAGACACCGTGGAAGTGACAGGTTCGAATCTCGGAACTTTGTCGTGGGTAAGATTTCCAGTCATCAAGGTGTGGGTGTCGTCGCGGCCACAAGTCCCACCGCTGATGAAAAACACAGGCAGCAGATTTCACCATTGTACCTACGAGTCACAAAATATAAGCTAACTTAACACTCAGAATATGACCTCAACAGCTGTTGCCAAAAATCAATACTTATTCTCATAACGGCTAATCCAGGGGATTATCGTCATCGTAATGACCAAGTCAGGTTAATAATATTTCTTATATCTCCGCCATTGCAAATAGTTCGCGATATTAATAAATGTTCATATAAAGGTTGGAAGGGGATTAAAAGATTAACACCTATTGTCGTGCCATCCAATAAAAATCAATAACACTACCCTCGATTTTTCTCATAATTGCCGATTGGAGATTATGGGCTAGGTGTATGTGTCCTTATTTAGTTAAAACAGGTGGTATGAGTAGGAGATATCACAAACAGTATCAGCATGTGCCACTCTGATCTTAAATATCAGTAGTTCGTTATTCTTGTGACATTGAAAACGCTCGTGGTGTGAAGAAGAATGGTGTACTATGTTATTGGGTGGTTTATATAGATTGATCAATATGCGAAGTTGATAAGGTTACCTCTTTCAGTGCATCGTAGCTGTGTTGTGAATTGGCGCCTAATACATCCGGGTGTAAAAATAACCAAACATGGTTCATATCAACTCAGACATGCCTCTATATAGCTGCACTGCGAACTTGGCTAGAGTCTACTTTAGGAAAGTATCGTGTATCTGTGTATGCGCATTTACCACTGCTCATAGATGTATGTAGTAGTACTGGAAAGCGGCCGTTATGTATACATTATCAAAGTATGTTGCCTTACAGAGCTGGTATAGTATCTATGTGTCTGCTTTGCTGTCTTGTAGTATTTGGAGGGAGTTTCATGCGGTTGTCTAGTGAACTTTTTAAAAACTATGTCTCAGAATCCACAACGCCACTGGCATTAGAGGCTTTTCAACTTGTCTGCTCATTGACCACGCTTCACAGTCATACAAAAGTACGGGTTCTATGTAGTACTTAAACACTCCTTTTATTTCTCATTACAGTTGTCAACTTTATATTAGTCAGTATGTTTTCCAATTTGCAAAAGACAACCTTCATCACAGCGAGTCTTGTTCCAACGCTTTAAAGACACCTCCCATCAGACATTTTTTTCTTCTGTCCTTGTAGTCTCTTGAAAAAGTTAAATTTATGTGATTACATTTTAATTAAAATTTAAAACTAATAAATCGCACTTTTATTGCGCAAGATGTAAGTTTGATATATGTCCTATACCTAACTTATACCTATACTTACCCTATATCTGTATATTAAGTGAAGCGCGCAATAAAAGTGCGATTTATTAGTTTTAAATTTTAATTAAAATGTAATCACATAAATTTAACTTTTTCATTTCTAACTTTGGTTTGTATCTATGTCTCTTAAGAAAGAGTTTGTTGTATAGTTAGGGTTAGGGTTAGGGTTAGTTGATGTATACTTAGGGTTAGGGTTAGTAAGAAAGAGTTTGTTGTGTTTGATGTCTTTCTGGTAGTCCAAGGAATGCAACTCAATCGTCTCAATAACCCAAGCTCTGTTGTTTTTTCAAGTTCTGCCTAGGGGTGCTGGTCGATGACCATATTCGTTGTCTAGAATAGCGCCTAGTAGGTTAGGGGCATATGATTTATCTCCACGGGGTTGGAAAATCTGCTTAGTCAGCAGAAAATCAGTTGTTCTGTAATCAAAGAGAATGTTAATGTTATTTGGTATGAAATGTTGAAAGTCGGTTAGACGATGTGGTAGAGGGTATTCAAGAGTTCAGTAAGGCAGACGTGGCTTTAAGAAAGGTCGACTTCATAACAGACACTGTTGGTTGGTTGCAGACTTGCCGCTATTGCAGCTGTGAAATGACAAATTGTGATAGAGGTGGACAAAGTAAGCAATGTTATGTTAGCTAGACTTCGAGAACACTCTTTGTATTATTGAAAGATGGACCAATGGAAGGTTAGTGTAGCAGACATTGTGGTATAGAAAGTTGAAGATGTCAGCCATGGGAAGTGGATCTTTGCTGACGAATACTCAGATGATATTGAAACTATCCCAGATGGAGCCACAGATTGCATTGCCATAAATGTTGTTATGAATGTTTCATTAGAGCTCATGTGCAACGAAGGTTTGGAGTTGTTAGTGGTGCTACATAGAAAAGTTGTGAAGCTATCTATGAAAGACAGAGACACTTTGTGTTAGAAAAAAAAAAAAAAACCAAGAGTGTGAAGAGCTGGGTGATTAGTATGCATAAGTGCTTCTTTAGTGGATACTCTGGACTGATAAGCTGAAGCTTTCGGTAATGTAAAGAGGAAAGTGTTGACGTTGATGATTATGTCTTGTGAAATGTCTGTTCAGATAAAAGTTCAAGACACGTTTGACATAACTACAGAAGCAATATTTGTTTCCTACATTTTTAAAGTTTACACGAGATATTTATAAT
>JACEFZ010014127.1:177500-400698 GCA_014155875.1 Cepaea nemoralis | reverse complement strand
GCTCAATAAACAGTATGATTAAAAGTTTTTAAAGTACATGTCCCCAGTGAATTTCTTGTACAGTTGCTGTCAAGTGTTGTCTCTGGTGACTGTCTTAAGTGCTGTGGTTGGTTATACATATTGTGAAAAGTCTTGTATAGATGTTGTCAGGTATCTCATGATGTCTATCTTGTACACTTGTGGTGTAAACAATTCCTTGTGAGTGTATGTTCCACTTTTGTCAAGAAACTGTCATGTAGATGTCCTGTCCAACAGATGTAATGTACAGTTATTGTTGAAGTTTGTTTGTCTGCAAAATTGAAGGACTACTTGAACTGATATAGGTCATACTGACAACATAAAGAAAGAAGAGATCTAGGTGACGGACGAACAGCACACTGGCAACAGTATAATGAGTGAGATGGATCCTCAGTTGTACAGGCGCTAATAGTTCAGATCTTTTCTGGCCTTAAGGGAACCTTTTACTTCTTTTATAAATTTCTGTGTAGATACATAGTAGTCTCACAGTGGGGGTTGAGCCAAAGAAAAATGGTTCTCCAAAAAGGCTATTGCGGGAATGTTTAGCTCATTTGAGTGACCTCTAGACAAAACGTGCTAAATCATATCCTTTATCTTGGTATTTATTATTCAAGATATATCTCCAGAGAACACTACAACCTAAGTCCTCTGACAACTCAATCTACAAGATGTCACAATCGTTAAAGGACAAGTTCCTCTTTTCAGTGCACGTTAAAGACTAACTCACTGATTGAAGGGTATCACAATAAAATACCCCACCGTTATACCAAGGCCACCCACTCTTCGTCCAGGAAGTAGAGTCATGATTGACGACAGGGTATGGCAAGTGAAACCCAGAGCCATGCAAAGTATAAGAACAATTCCTACACCTGACATGCAGAGCAATCCAAACCTGTGGCTGTGGGACGGATGTTAGTTAGTTTGTCGGGAAGGCAGCTGTTTGCCTGGCTGAACTCAATACGTCTGGTGGCAGTGGCAACCTCTGAAACCATCAGGACAATATGTTTCAACTTCCCCCCCCCTTTTTTTCCTTCTGCAGAAGAGAACAGAGCGAGACGGGCTGTGCCAAACGTTAACAATGGCACATGTGCATACCAGAAATTCACGCATGAACAATTAGATCATCAAGAGGGGATATTCCCCTGTGTTTTATTTAGTGAGTTTATTATGGCTGTTGTGAAGAGACAAATGACAGTGTAATTCGTGGTAGTTAGAAAATCCCTTTATTTTAGAAGCGGGAATAGAGGTGGAATTCATCGTACCGGCGTGTTCAAGTTTCAAGATACCAGAATTAGACATGTTAACAGTGTTGGGCAGTGAATGACAAGCGACGCCCTATATTTCTGCCCGTGCATATAGAATAGACACAAAGAGACAATCGTAGAAATTCACTGAAGGGAAACGGAATCCAGAGAGCACCCGCAAGCAGAAACATATTCTTTATATATTTATTTCAGCATGAGGCAATGAACAGTAGTTTAATAATTAGTTAAACGTTCGTGGTGTAGTGTTGGTTCATAATTGAATGACAATTTTGTTGTAGTCACGTGCATATGGGTAGTAGCGTTTAGCCATCCTTTGTTTGTTTTACAGGTTCATGAATGTAGTTAGAAACATGTTATTTTGTTGTTTAAATGAATATGACTACTTGAGGGGATCAACTGTCGTGGAGCAGTTAGCTCCCTTGGTGTTTCCATAGCGGAAGTTGTCAAGTCGGGTACGCGAATGCTTTTATTTTTGTGTGGGCCTCACTATCGTGTTGGGCAGACACAACTGTAGTATTGGGTGTCATAGTGACAACACACAGTTCAACGTCGTGCCAGGAGGCCAAGAAGTCCATTTATAATCTGAGATTGCCCGGGTAGATGTTAATGCGGGTATATGTTTGTTTTTAATGTGAAGGGGCATGGCGAAGAATACATGTTAGCGCCATGTCCGGGAACTGGGCAAACAAATGTTTTTTTTAGAGTTATTTCAGCGCCAAGAGAATAGGGCATACCATTTTTTTTTCAGAGTTATTTCAGCGCCAAGACAATTGAGCATGATGTCCAACGACTGGGCGCACATTTGTTTTTATGTCAAAAGCTGTTTCATGATATATGTTTGGTTTGTTTCTATGACCACTAAATATTGCGTACTTACAGTAGGGGCTGATTTGTTTTTGTGTACATCGGTGGTGATCGTGAAGATTGCAGCTTCAGGCTGATGTGTCCTTGCGAATAGGGGAGCATTGGTTGTGTTATTATGTGTGGTGACCAGGCATTTGCCTGTCGTGTCACAGGAATTGTTACAATGTTTTTTTTTCAGATTCAAGGATGACTACATATGTCCTAGTGGGTAGCACCTAAGTGAATTTGATTGTTCGTTTTGTTGTTGTTACAGGGGAGTGGCATACTAACTGAATGCCTACATTGACATTGTTTTATTATTTTTGGTGCCTCTATGTATTGCATCCATGGAGCTGGGTGTTGATGTTGATGTCAGAATTGCAGGTTTATTTTGTATACAGAATGCATATTCCTCATCGCCACTCATAGGATACGGTAATATATTTTGGCAGAGGCTGATGATTTATTTTTGGTCACTGATATTTGATATTTGTTACTTAAAGCATCAGATTCATGGATATAACGGGTAGCAGAATTACACTGAAAGGTTTGGGGCAATGATGAAGTCCCATTGACTTATTGTTTACGTAATTAGTCCCAGATTTAGACAAGGCCTTGCTTAGCATACCAAGAGTATAGATATCTCTTGTTCGACGTGGGTCCGTCGAAGAGTAGGAGGGGAATATGTGAACGCCTGATGCGTCACAAAATGGGACGACAAGGCACTAGATATTGATGACACCAAAACCAGTAGGGGAATTTGGAAGTATCTAAGTTCATCGGCCAAGATATTTTTAAACAGCTTGAAAGGTCAAGCTCTGAACCCGAATTGTTTCGGTTTCCTAAAACTTTACCTCAAGTGTCGTTGTTCTGTAGCTTTCTCAGGGTCGGGGAATGCCAGATGTAATGTATACTTTAGGTTAGAGCTGTCAGAAAACAAAACAGGCCACATAGTTTATAGGTGCATACGAGAATCAGAGATAAACGAAAGTTGTCTAGAGACCAAAATGGGTACCGTGGGCTGGCAGATTTATGGCAGTGGGAACGTGCTTGAGCTGAGAAATCTACTTCAAGGAGCATGAACTCAACAAGGACTATGAACTCAAAAACAAGGTCGTATTGGGGTGAAGGTAGTTAGATTAATAATAAGATGCAAATTGAAGCAGGGTACGCGAAGTACTGATTGGATGACAAGGGACAGCGACGTCACGTGATTCAAGAAAGGCGCCAACTCGAGAAGTAATATATACTTGAGGATCCAGTCAGTTAGAAGGGTCGAGCAGGAGAGAGGACAGTTAATAGTGGACTCCGGAGCGGCAGGGGTCTGAGCCCTCTTGGGGCAGCCCAAGGAACATAGTAACAGGACTTCAGAAATTGTGGCTAATCCGTGCCCAAGTCTGTATAGTATCTGTAGGAGGAGGAAGTGAAGGAAGACGGACAAGCGCCCATGCTAGAATTCGTCTGAATCACTGATAGGAGTGAGAGCGACTAAGGATCTGTGAACGGAACCTACCCAAGGCAGATAAGCCACAGAAGGGAAAGACACGCAGAGTCCGAGGGTCGTTAAAGTGCAAGAAAGCCACTTGAGTTAAGAGGACCGCCAGCTAAGGAGACCGCTCGTTAGTTGCAGTAGATGGCTAAACGTCAAACAGGACGACCATAGCCAGGAACACTGCGGTTGGAACCACGCAGGAGACTAAAGGTCAGATATGACAATAAGGTCAAGTGGGATCCACGACAAGCGATTGATTGGGCAGAGACAAATGAAACCCAGAAGGACGACCATAAAACCCACTGGATGGCAGAAGAAGAATGTAAGTTGACATAAGACTTAGACCTAATTAGTTTAGTTGTATATTATAATCAGGTACTTTAGTTTAGAGAGCTATAGCAAACTACCGTAGGTGAACTTACCGCGTAATCATGAACGACCGACAAATGTCAGGACTGAGTGCAGCGTCCTGCAAAGGGCCCACACCTAACTAGCTAGCTAACTATAATAGCAGTCTAAGCAAGGAAGCATTGGCAAACTACTGAACGTTAACCCGCTAAATGGATCACGACCGGCAAAGGATTAGGATTGGATGCGACGTCCTGCAAATTACGTATATATAAATGGCTGGTCTATAGTGTTGGGAGTCATATTAATCGGAGAGATAAGCAGAGTGTGGATAAACTGTATATGTTCATGTAAACTGAGCCATTAGCCTACAAGATTAATGAGAACTAGGCTAGTGCAAGTGCATGTAAATACGCAGAGATGGCAGTATTGCAAGGATATAAACACAGCGACCAAACACAGCAGACAGCAGAAGAAGACGGCAAGGCACTCGCGATCACTAGGTCAACCAGACAATAGGTGAGATCGTCGGCCGGAGACGGGACGGACACAGAAAGGAATGTTGTCTTTTGTTAGCTGGACATAGGTGAAAGGAGGTCGCGCTTCTGCGGTTGTGTAGCTAAGGTGTAGTTAGGCTGGCCCGGCGTGGTACAGGCAGCGAGTTCAGATCTTCGGGTGAATGGTTAAATACTTAATGTTGGCTGTAGGCGGCGCGTCGGGAAATAGGCGATAATAATATTAGTTAAGCATATGTGTTCACAATAAGGTTCTTAATTTATGTTATGGCTAAGATATACTAATACTAGTATAGATAAAGAAGCGATAGGTGTTAAGGAATTTGTAGGTAGTGAAAGACTAATGTTTATTCTCACATAAACTCACGGGTATTGTTTTATAATGTTTCAGACATTGTCTGGGTAAACAGTTACCCGCTGAACAAGTTGGATGGGAGCGAATTAGATCCCTGGGTATATGGATTGATGGATCAATCTGTGGATCAATGGGTGTTTGGGCTGAATACATGTACCACTGATAAGCCTACGGAGAGATAGTTATGAAACAAAGGCCGGTGTAATTCCTAGATTTAGTCCTTTTCTTCATGCGGTTAGGAGGTGATTGTAGGTAATGATTCCCTAACATCTGGTTGTATAGTTTATTACATTATCTACCTCCCCTTGTGGCGTCATGCAGTATTGTGTTGTTTTTTGGAGTCGATTATACATAGATGTGTCTTCAATGCATGTACTGGTTACTTTATGTGATTATACTGTAGATTGTCACTCTGTTACCGTTCAGAAGAAAATAAATATGTTTGAGTTGCCTTTATTTCGACTTGTCAGTCTGAGATTGTGTAGATTATAGTAGTTTAGAGACATTGTGAGGTGGGCTGTACACTTCTCCTATAACCTGATGACATACACCACGAGACATTGATGGTGCAATAGTAATTAACTATTGTTCTCACGCGGAAACACGAACCTACATCTGTCGTATCCCTCACTCTCATCCTCTTTTTCTCCTTCTCTCTCTTCGTCTTTCTTTACTATCAAAGGTAGTGTGTAGTAGGCAGAGTTCGACTGAGGAACGAACTTTTAGGCTTCACACTTATCTTATATCATTCCCTCAATTCCCTCTTCTTTCTCTCCTCTCTCTCCTCCCTACTCTCTCTCTTCTTCCAATTCTTTTCTAGCTGTCACAGAAGCATCAGCCAAAGCGTTAGGTATTCCAGAGAAAGAGTATGCGATGCGACTTGGCGAGTTTCTTACGGGTAAGGCTCTAGATACAATGTTTAATTTACCTGTGGAAGAAAGAAACAACTACACTATTTTGCGTCAACGTCTCCTCACAAAGTTCCAACTCACTGAGCATGGATATATAACGGAAGTTTAGACAGTTAGTGCCAGAGACAAATCAAGATTTCACAGATTTTGTTAACACAGTAAAGAATACATTTAAAAAATGGATGGAGCTTGCAGAGGTAGGGAAAGATTGTAATAAATTAGTAGATCTAATGTTAAGAGACAAGGTAGTATCTGCATGCAATTCTAACTTAGTAGCTTTCTTTGAGGAACGTAAGCCAAAGGACATAGACACAATGTCACAGTTAGGAAAAAACTACATGTCTGCACATCCTAACGTATCTATTGGTAGACAATTTAGTGAGGAAATAGTCTGTGTAGCGTACACTAAACAGGACCAGAATCCAGTCATCAGACCAAGGGCGAAAAGTGTGGATTCAGCACATAAAGGTGAGCAGCAAGAACTTCAAGATAATGGTTTCCGAGGAAACAATGTTGGTAGAGTAGGACGGTACCCATATAGAAAAGGGAATTTCCAGAGACGTCCAAATTATGCCGGATGTTGGAATTGTGGGAGCTGGAGACACAAGGCAGCACAGTGTGATGTACAGCCAGCCAGTGAGCCAACAAGTAACGCAAGGAAGGAGATCATCTGTTTCAAATGTGGAAAGAAGGGGCATGTCAGTCATCAATGTAGGATGAGAGAAACAGAGCACTCAAATGCAGCGCAAGTAATTGAAACGCTGAACAATGAAGATTGTAGTGGGTGCAAACCTCTTTTTGAAAAAGACATTCAGCCAGTCCTAATATGTGGTCATACAGTGAAAGCAGGATCAGCAGTGCATGAAGGAGGAAGTCTGAAGCTGCATCAGGGATTTGTCAATGATAAACCAGCGTTAACAATTAGGGATTCCGGATGTACGTCTATCGGAGTGAGGAAAAGTTTAATAGATCCCTCTGATTATACAGGGAAAAAGATTAGATGCATAACATTCAACGGCACAGTAGAGTTCTACCCATTAGCCATAATAACAGTAAAAACACCATATATCACTGGAAGAGTGACAGCGTGTGTTTTGGACTCACCAGTGGCTGATGTGATCATAGGAAATGTTATAGGAGTGAAAGATTGTACAGAAGAGGAAGTAGTTTATTGGGACCAAAAATATAGTGTAAGCAGTAATGAGGTAGTTACCAAAAGAGAACCTAAATTAGAGAGTATAGCTGAGGTAGAAGAGGCACTTGAAGTAGACACAGGAACTCAGGACAAGGATAGTACAGTTGAACAGATGAGAATGGATCCCAAATATAGTGCTAGTGACTCCGAGAGACAAGATACTACTCTGAACAAATGTTCCCAAGGGTGTAGGAGAGTAGAACATAGGCAGTCAAAGAAAGGTAGATGGTGCTTCGAGAGGAAGAACAATGTTCTCACTCGCAGGTTTTCAGATAGCAGAACTGCACGTGGGCAAGTAGCAGTACCTTTAGCACACAGAGACCGATATACTAGAACAGCTCAGGATAGTGCATGTGCAGGGCAATAGGCATAAGGCGTATGCAGCAGAAAGCAAGGTGCCAGGTATATGGGCCAAGATTGAATAAAGAGTTCAGACTAAACAGAGACTCAAGTGTAACGGTGCAATATGCAGATAGGAAAGTTGAGTCAGGTCAAAAGAGTGTTCGCGACATTACTGACCCAGGGCTAGGGATAGCAAACAGATGTTGTAATTGTAGAGGTACCATGAGTCATGGGTACATGAAAGGTAGACACAGCATCGACAGGAATCAGAGGAGGGTTAATGCAAGAACAGAACCACCTGATATAGAGTCGGTACACAAATAGTATTGTGTGGCCGTGAAGTAGTAAGAGACCTGTGGGTACATAAGTATAATGCTTTCCTATGATGTATTATTATTATGTGATGTATTCGTTCATGCATTGGTACACAAGATAGAAAGATGGTTGTATGTATGTGTGGGGAATATGGGAGTGTACTATGAGCATTCGATGTATTATGTAGTGTGGTAGCTAGAGTGAGATGGAGCCATACTTGGGCTACCCAGGCAATATGTCTGGGTCACATGTTTAGTAAGTTTTAGTCTCCCAATATTTGAAAACGAAGTTTTCTTTTAAGAGGTGGGTGATGACATAAGCCTGGGTCATTGACAGTGAGTTGAGTGACCGGGCATGAGAAAGAATGGAGATGAAAGTGGGAGACAGTAAAGTGACTGACCTGGCTATGAGAAAACAGCCAGTCCCGAGAAATAAAAATAGTGAGGGTAGAGAAAAACCCCTAGGGTGGATGGGGCGAGAGATAGTGTATTTTTGTGTGTGAAGTCAAGGGACTTCAGGGGAGTTGAGTTTTAGATACCGAAGGAGTCGGTAGTCGAGTAGTCGACGGAGAACGGTGTTGTGTGATTCTCCGAGCTGTGAAGGCAGTCCTAAAACCCAGGGTGGGTTAGATAGAAAGCAGAGGCTCCGACCGAGTGGGTTGGTCGTATTGTGGGAGATCCAGCCGTGGATAGTAGCTGGACTACATGTCTATGAATTTGAGATTCAGCAGGCCGTGAGAAGGCATTGATGTGTGCGTGTAGAGTTGTGAGGAATATATATATCTCTTCGGTGGATTACATTGTGTTCTGGATTTATAAACATGTTCCGTTTGTCCGTGTTATTTCTGTAATAAAGGATTATTTGCGCCAACTGAATCTTGTTTAATGACTGGTGAATGTGCACTGCGGGGGTGAGTTATATTGCAAGACAGTTAGATATCTCCATTGACACACCATGAGTATCGTTACCTAGACAACGACCATCACACGACAATATCACGCAAAGATCATCAAGAACATCGAGCACTGATCATCAAGAACGACGTGTGACAGTCTTATCTTCTTCTTCCTCTTTTGTTCTCTATTCCCCACTGGGGCACAGGTTTTCAACCATCTCACGCCAAGCCCTCCGAACTTTTCTATTCCAAGCAGATCTGTCCATATCATCATCATCATCATCATCATCATCATCATCATCATCATCATCATCATCATCATCATCATCATCATCATCATCATCATCATCATCATCATCACAATGTTAATTTCTATTTCTACTTCTCTTTTCCGGGAGTTTTTTTTTAAAGGCTTTTCTCTATTTCTTTTGTCCTTAGGATTCCGGACTAAGGAATTATACTATTCTAGGGTTGTCTCAGCCGGTCTCCGTGGCTAAGGGCTTGCGGGCGCAATTCGTGAATGCGTTCGAAACACAGCTGCGACCGATTTGGCAGCAGACCGCGTCGCTCTGGGTTTTAATGTGTTGGTATGGGAGCCGCTCGTTCAGAAAGCAATGGCAAACCACTGAACGTAAACTTGCCAAGACATCAACAACAGCAGTAAAATGGTGGATCGTTGACAGCGATGTCCTGTAAATAGGATAGGCAAAAAAAGGGGGATTTTCTCAACGTGTGGCGTATCCTGTTCTTGAAAAGCTTTCACATTTCGCCTCTCGTTTTCTTCTTCAAAGAGAAACAAAGAAGAGCGTTTACAGAACCATCATTATCGCTACACGTAAAAGAGTGGGGAGGGGGGATGCTTTGTGGTGGGGTTGCAAACCGAACCGTAGACATCCGTAGCTGTAAGCCATTGCTCAACCTCTACACCACAGTATCGCTCCCGTTTATTTACCACGAAATGAAATGCAGCTGTCTTGAGAAAGGGAATGGTGCCAGAAGGCTTCAGATACCGCGCTCCGGAATGTTGCAGGATAAATAAAAGGTTAGCTAGATAACCATCGGAGAGCCATGGACGGGCTGCATCATGCAAACAAATAGGGTTCTGTGCAGTTTTAAACAGGGTGTTGGCGAAAATATGCACCTTTAACTAACCGTCAGAACTGTTTTTTTTCCCCTCCAGATTTATAGGCTAGGACTTTGGTGGGAAGGGGGTGTTAGGGGGCGACGTCAATGATGTGCTGGATTATACCACAGGGATGTGAAGAATATACCTTCTCGTGTACTAAGGCAATGAATGGTATTAGGGGATAAGGTGATCGAATCCGGTCCTTGTTGCCAGGTTTTACAATATTTGATGTTAAATGTTAGAGTAACAAAAACACGGGGTTCACTAACAGTGAGACTGAACCCTGGATGTCGATCAGAAGGATATACAAATAACCAAAACCCCTTAGCTGGAATTAGCGTCAAATACCGACTGGTACCTGGCCGTCTTGGTATTCGAAAGTTTGTAAAATAGAGTTATACCTCTCCATAGCAAAAAGCCTAAGCTGAATTTAGAGACCATGTGTTGCCCACGCAACATGATCTCTCTCTCGGCCTATCTAATCTACTCCAGAGGAAAGGTGACACTTATACACCTAGAACACGACAAACTGCATGAGCTGCCGTTCAGCAAAGCATTGTTCCAAAGGTTGTCGGAGCTTGGATAATCAAAGACCAGCTGCCGACCAAGGACCAAAGCTTAGGGCCTGGTCTGCCCTACCATGAAATTAAGTCTTTAGGTTGCATTTGTTTGCACTAGGGTAAGGCTTGCACCCTCCCAATTGTGCTCCTCGAACCCGTTAGCACAATGTGGAGTGTCGGGTTTGGTGAGCACTGCCCAATATTCGGCGCTAACAGAAAGCAGGTAGTACCGTCTACTGTCATACAGTAGCTCAGTCATATCTGGCTAAGATCCAACATTCGGCGCTAACAGAAAGCAGGTAGTACCGTCTACTGTTATACGGTAGCTCAGTCACATCTGGCTAAGATCCAACATTCGGGTATGAAATAATAGACTTGCACATACTAGGCCTTGGCATTTTAAGACTCATCATCATCATCATCATCATCATCATCATCATCATCATCATCATCATCATCATCATCATCATCATCATCATCATCATCATCATCATCATCATCATGTGCCATGCCAACTTGCGTAGGCTTTCATGTATCTCTTCACAGACATGAACGTCGACGCAAAAGACTACGGCTCTTGGTGTTTTGGATCAACTCTACTGATGATATTCCTCCATGCCACGGTCTCAGTCTATCCAGCATCTTTTCTCGCTATCTGCTTCTGCCTCTTTTCCCACTGACCTTTCCAGATGTCACTATGTTTTCCAACGTTTCTCTTATCATTATATGACCAAAGAAAGCTGCTGGTCTCTTTCTTATAATTGCATGTACTGTTCTACTTTCATTAGCTTCTTCTAGGTAATAGTTGTTAGTGACTCTAACAGTCGAAGTCACTCGCAACATTCCTCTCAGGAACCACATCTCTGTGGCTTCCAAGCCCTTCCTAATTTGTTCATTCATGTTCCACGATTCACTGCTATACAACAAAACAGGCCCTATGCAACATTTCAGCATCATTCCATTCATTATAATACTTGGTTAATATGTCCCCCTGACGGGAAAGTATGATTCAATGCTAGATACATTAGCAGGTCCACAGCTACTCTTACTTTACAGCAACATCACTGCACACATACCAGTCCCATGGATCCTTAGTCTGCTCGAGATTTGTAACTATAGGATTTCTGACTTAAAAAAAAGTACCTTAGCAGGAAGTTGCTGTGAGTATGTGAAGTGTTAGGACCATTACATTTTGTGGGCCTGAGTGCACGGAGAGATAGGTGGTCAGTCTTTCTCTCCCGTAGCCAACGACAAGAGCTGATATTGAACCCTCTCGACTGCGCCCATGACATTGTCAAGGTAAGGTTCTAACTGCTACACCAACGCGCCTACTATAAGCGCTCTGACACACACACACACACACACACATATATATATATATATATATATATATATATATATATATATATATATATATATATATATATATATATATATGTGTGTGTGTGTGTGTGTGTCACGCCATGTTTGTTTCAGCATGAACACTTCCGGTGATCTATGATTTCGTGTCTATCCTAGCTATTCTTGTTCCATTGATTCTTCTTGGCTGTGTTTTTTTTTGTTTCGTCAAATTCCGTCCAGGAATTTCCTTTCTCCAGTGAGTTTCACTTCGGCTCACATCAAACGAACCCAGGCTGCTCACTCCCATCCATTCGCTGACCTATCGTTCCCTTGATGGTATCCGTCTCTCTGCACACTATCGTTGTTGCCAGCGAGGTTTGCATCACCGTGTGCACGAAAGACAATGATCTGCCATGCCACTTCGTTATGTCTTCTCTGTTCTGTAGAGCACTTGTATGTGTGCAGACAGTCTTGCTTTCAGGGTGTAATCAGTTTCACCCTTGTGTACTTTATTAAAGGGTGGCAGTGACAAAGGGTTGACAACGTGTGGGGTATCTCTCTTGATCTTCTATGCACCAATTGACAGAGTCTCTTTTTAACTGTATCAGTTCTGTTTGATACAACTCGAATGTTGTACTTCTAACAGATTCCTCTTTTTAACAGTATTAGTACTGTTTGATACAACTTAAATATTGTACTTGCAACATGTCCCTTTGTTTAAAACTGTATCAGTACTGTTCGCTATAAGTTGAATGTTGCGCCTGTAACATATTCCTCTTGTTAACTGTCTCAGTACTGTTTGCTACAATTTGAATGTTGTACTTGTAACAGATTCCTGTTTTAATTATATCAGTACTGTTCGCTACACCTTTGCTAACCTGTTACAGTAAAGTACGACAACGGGGTGTTTATGATTTACTGCGAGACTCGTATTCTCGCCCTGACTAGTCTGTGAAATGTTCATCTTCACCAAGGTCGAAGGTCAGTACCAGCCAACCGGAGGTAATGAATAAGAGCTTTCATTCTTAAACAGCCGGTATATTGATGCCAAGGTAGCGGGTTCAACCCCTACACCGATCAGTTGAACCAAAATGTTGACGTCTCGTCCTTGACTTGGGGACCTAAATTACAAGTACATCTGAAGTCGGAGTGGGTTCGCCTGATAGTGAGGGACACTGATAAAAGGAAAGTTAATTCACACGAAAAAAATCAGTCCAGTGCCACTAGAAGTGGTAGCGCATGTATGGACTACGCTTAGGGTTTAAAGCGAGCGAACGTAAAAATAAAAAAAAAACATACCAGCCTACCAAGGGAGATGCGCGATAGAGCTGCGTAATGTCTCCAGACCTTGTGTTGTTCTTATATGGTGAATGTATTTTGAGAAATGTAGAATATATGAGAGAAATCAGCGTGTGAGGACATTGCATCAGTAATAAAAGATACCCAAATAACATAATATTGATTGCAGAGAATGAAGAGTGCTTGCAGCAGTTAGCAGACGACATTGTGACGACAGGACACGGCTGTATCTGAGAACATCAGCATAGTTGTTTCACAACACCAGGGACCGAGTTCTGCGGAGAGACATGGACGTCTACGCCAGCTGGCAGGCAGTGTGATGGTGACCTATGTTAATCGAGACAACCTAAGAAGGAAATAGCACGAAATAAGTGAGAGAAAGAAATAGTCCAGCAAGAGGAAGCGCGCAAACACTGCAAGAATACATAGTGAAAATAAAAACACGAGTGAGTAAAGAAAGAAAGAAAGAAAGAAAGACAGACAGACAGACAGACAGACAGACAGACAGACAGACAGACAGACAGACATACAGTCAGAAGATTAAACATATTTCACGAATAAAGAGAACGAAAACAAAAGAGTGATGCTAGAGAGAGAGAGAGAGAGAGAGAGAGAGATAGGGAGAGAAAGGGAGGGAGAAAGAGAGAGAGACACAGAGAGAGAGGGAGGGAGGGAGAGAGAGAGGGAGAGAAAGGGAGGGAGAAAGGGAGGGAGAAAGAGGGAGAGAAGGGAGAGAGAGAGAGAGAGAGAGAGAGAGAGAGAGAGAGAGAGAGAGAGAGAGAGAGAGAGAGAGAGAGAGCGCGAGAGAATTCAAAGAAACATGAATGAGAACGTTTATTGAATGGAATAGAGAAAAAGAAATGAATGTGTTAAAAGACAGAAAGAAAGAAAGTAAGAAAGAAAGAAAGAAAGATGCGAGAGAATACATTAATAGATACGTTAAATTAATACGGCAGATAAACAAAAGGAATGCGAGAAAGGCTGAAAGGTAAAAAGTAGGACAAATACAGAAGCAAAGAAATGAAGGACTGCTTTGAACCCAAGCACAACACTGTAGGCTTCCCCTAGCACAGCTTCAGTTGCGATGTTTATTTGCTCTAATCCGGTTTATCAGCTGACATCAGTCATCTTTCCAGAAAGTTCTCGAGAAGAACAGTGCAACCGTTGTCTGACTGCCACTGGCTTTGTCCAGCAGCAGGCGTGCATAGCTCAAATCACCAAGTGCCACAGATGATCATCTCACAGTTCTGCTCATCGGTGGTTAGCACTGTTGTATGTGACATTAGACACTGCATCGTCGTCGTCGTCATATCATCATCATCATCATCATCATCATCATCATCATCATCATCATCATCATCATCATCATCATGTGGCAGGCCCTTTACCGAAGGTCGCTACAATACACGACCCGTCGAAAAGTGTCTCGACCTATTGCCAGTTTGTCTGCCTCTTGCACCATCATGTTCACAATGTCTGCAGTGCTATGTATCCGTCTTCGTTATTGTTTACTCCTGCCATTTCTGTAGGAACGACGCCTTCCACCACTCTTCTGTTCAATCCACTACGAAATTTCTGTAGGAACGACGCCTTCCACCACTCTTCTGTCCAATGCACTGTGACATTTCTGAAGGAACCACGCCTTCCACCATTCTTCTGTACAATTCACTGTGACATTTCTGTAGGAGCCACGCCTTCCGCCTCTCTTCTGTCCAATCCACTGCGATATTTAAAATGTCTAAAGTATTTCAGTTTTCCGAGATATGACACTACTTATGAGCCAGTTTTCTTACATGTTCAGGTCTTGGCGAATATCAATAATTGTCTTCTTCTTGGTCCACATTAGTTTAATTAAGAACTTTTCTATAGCATTTAAGTTTACAGGCCCGAATGTTCATGTGTAGTGATTCATGTCACACACCCCTATGTTGCCACGGAAACAATAATGTCCTCCAATATGTTAACTTTCATTCCAGTCTACCTTCACCCCTACGCCGTTCAACCTCAGAAGAGACGTTATATTAGTATTCACGTGACCGAGTTAGACACAATTCGGATATTAATTTGAAGGTGATTGTTGTCCAATTGACAGTCAGGTCTGAGTCAGATATCACTGAGCTACCGTATGACAGTAGACGGTACTACCTGCTTTCTGTCAGCGCCGAATGTTGGGCGGCGCTTACCAAACCCGACACCCCACATTGTGCCAACGGCTTCAGGCGGAAGAGCGCAATTGGGAGGGTACAAGCCTTATCCTGGTGCGAGGAAATGCAACCCAAAGACAAAATAAGTCATGGCAAGACAAACCAGGCCCTAAGCCTTGGTTGGCAGCTGGTCTAGGATCAAAGCTCCGACAGGCGGACAGTTAGAGCATTGCTTTGCTGATCCGGCAGCTTCTGCAGCTTGTCTTGTTCCAGATGTATAGGTGTTAACTTTCCTCTGGAGTGAACTAGGCAGGCCGAGAGAGGGATCATGCTGCATAGGCAACCCATGGTTTCTTTATTTTAGCCCAGGCTTTGTGCTATGGAGAGGCAATAACTCCATCCCTGGTCTTAACCGGTCACGGAATCAAAGCGAGAGGCAACTATTACGGGTATAAGTCCTTGTCAGTTGGCGTAGACATGGGGCGCCACACGTTGCCTCTGACGGTTGGAGACACCTACAGGTGTCACTGATCAGCTACCGCCCGCCTCAAGCTGGGCAGCCCCAGGCCAATTGGGTGCTGATCCGCCACAGCCTGCCTGCTTCAATGGGTGCTTGGGGCTAGGACAAAATCTGAATCGCAGGCTGTAAAACCAATGCCCATGGTACTAATAAAAAGAATAATAGAAAACCTCAAGCTACGGCTTGCAACCTGGAACGTGAGAACCAATGTCCAGGATTTTCCACTGACTTGACAAATATTGACGATGTGAGAAAAACGGCTGTGATTGATGCTGAACTCAATCGTCTTAACATTGATATTGCTGCCCTGCAGGAGACTCGCCTCGCTGAGGAAGGGTCACTCAGGGAAAACAATTACACCTTTTTTTTGGAAGGGAAGAGGGCATGCAGAAAAAAGGCAACATGGTGTGGGCTTTGCAGTGAAGAATTCGCTACTGGGAATGATTGATATCCCAGCTGGAGGTAATGAAAGATTATTATCACTGCACTTGGCAACCTCTTGTAGATTTGCCACCATTCTCACTGCATATGCACCGACACTCGCTTCCTCTGATGATGTGAAGGATACGTTCTATGAGCAGCTAGACTCTGCGATCAAGGCAGTTCCAAAATCCGACTACATTTATATGCTCGGTGATTTCAATGCTCGTGTGGGCAAGGACTCGAGTTCATGGCCAGTGTGCCTTGGAAAATACAACATCGGTCGCATGAATGATAATGGGCAAAGGCTGCTGGAGCATTGCACTAGAAATGACCTATGTATTACAAACTCCTTTTTTAAAACAAAAGAGCTGCATAAGGTCACATGGAAACATCCAAGATCCGGCCATTGGCATCAGCTGGACTTCATTATCACACGGAGACAACATCTGAACCATACATCATTAACTCGAAGTTACCACAGTGCTGACTGTGATACAGATCATTCTTTGGTTGTTGCAAGGGTTAGACTGAGACCAAAGAGAATCTACACAGCTAAACACAAGTCTAGCCCCAGGATTAATATTATTAACACTCACGATCCTGGAAAGTGCTTTGAATTTCAACAGCAACTTGAAGACGCTTTCAATGATACATCAGAAAATTGTATAGTAAATGATAAATGGAGTAAACTTAAGGAAACTATTTATAAAACAGCGGTAAGGGTTTACGGCACTGTGGATCATACGAGGCAGGACTGGTTTGCGGCAAACAGCCAGATACTGCAGCCCTTGATTGATAAAAAGAAGATAGCTCTCTTAAGAAACAAGGAAAGAGCAACACGTAACACTCTGAGTGAGCTGAAGCAAGGTAGGAAGGATGTGCAAAAGACAGCCAGGCAGTATATTGCCTTCATCGACCTCATAAAGGCATTTGATTTGGTCAGTCGTGATAGTCTTTTGCACGGCGCTAAAGAAATTGGTTGCCCGCCAACTCTTCTGTCCATTGTGGAATCATCCTACATAGGCCTGAAGGGTATAATCAAGTTTGATGGCTCAACTTCAGAAGAGTTTGAAATCAAGAGTGGAGTTAAGCATGTTTGTGTACTAGCTCCTACCTTCTTTGGAATATACTTTTCACTTTTACTGAAATATGCCTTTCGTGATCAGGCTGGTGGTACATACATTAACTCACGCTCAGATGGCGGCTTCTACAATGCTCAGAGATTGAAAGCCAAGACCAAAATCAGGAGGGCACTGACCAGAGGAAGAATTACAACGTCTTTTAACGGCAAGTCTCCAATGCTTGTTATGAATTTGGTTTAATTAGCAAAAAGAAGATACAGATTATGACACAAGGTGCAAATGGGGTACCATCAATCTTTATTGACGCCACAGAGCTGGAGATTGTAGACCATTTTACATATCTAGGATCAGAGGTAAACAATAAATTATCCCTAGAATATGAAATAAACATCAGGATTGGTAAGGCAGCAACAACAATGAACAGGATAACAAAAAGAGTCTGGGAGAAAAGGAAGCTTACTGTCAAAACAAAAGTACTTGTCTGTCAAGCCTGTGTCCTTAGTACTATTATTTAGGGACAGTGAAGCTTGCGAAGAATTCTTGGTATTAAGTGGCAAGACAAAATCACAAATACTGAAGTATTGGAAACATTGGACTGTGTCATGGTTTGTTCCATGCTTAGTCTTCATAGGCTTAGATGGATAGTACACATTAGGAGGATGGCGACAGTAAAAGGCCAAAGGAAATTTCTTTCTTGGTAGAATTAACTATGAGGAAAAGATCTATGGGTTGGCCTCTATCTTTGTAGAAAGACGTGTGGAAACGTGACATAATTGATATAGGCATTTATATTGCACTTTGGGAGCATATTGGCACTTATCGCGTTGCATGGAAGGCAAATATCAGAAATGGAATAAAGGCAAATGAGAAAATGATTATAGACAGGTCACACACCGAGCGTGTGAGACATCAGATGCTGCCTGATGGTGGAAATGATCATGTATTCACATGCATCTATTGTGGACCAAAATTTACTGCGCGATTTGGTATGATCAGTCACATTCACTACCACCACAAAGCGGACCTCATTTGACTTACTTTTTTAAATTTCGCGGCTTTTTGGTACTCAACTACTTCTGGTTTCGGGTGTTTAAAAAAATTAAACTTCATGAAATAAAAGGTAAATTATTCCGTCCATGTCTATTGTGTGTGTGTGTGTGTGTGTGTGTGTGTGTGTGTGTGTGTGTACGGGGTAGGCCGACGTATGGGTGGGGAGCAGGGGTGGGGTAGCTGAAGGTGCGGGCATGTGGATTGGGGTTAGGCGGTTACAACAGAGGAAATAACGATACTCTGTGGCCGCTAGTCCAACTATGAGCATTTGCCCACAGTAGTCCACCAGACCCACAGGTACTGTCAGGAGGTGTGAAGTTTGATGATCATCTCGGCCCATGGCCCAACGTAGTGCAGTACTGATAGGGTAATACTAAACTAGCCAAAAGGACGAAATGGGTAAGCAAATCGAACAGTATTCTTGTTGCAACATCATGAAAAAACACTGACATGCCATCATGGTTTAACATATCAAGGAAGTAGAATAACATAAACACATAAGCTAATTAACATAGAAAATTGTCTTATTCCTACAAGATCTAACATAAATTATTAATCCACTAATATATATATATATATATATATATATATATATATATATATATATATAGAGAGAGACAATTCATGCGAGTAGTTATATATATATATATATATATATATATATATATATATATATATATATATATATATATATATATATATATATATATATATATATATATATATATATATATATATATATCACCAATGAACATCCGATAGGTTGCTGAAACATTTCGTATAAAGACATTATGCTTTTTTATTATTCTTGTAAAGATGTATTGTAAATATTGTAAATAAACAGTTATATATTATAACTACGTATTGTTTGTTGATAATTATTTTTAGAATTGACGGTGTATATAGTTGTCATGTGGTGAGAGAATGTTACATATTGAAGACAAAGTCAAGAAATATGTCAACAAAACTAAGGAAACACGTCAACCAAAGTAGGAAAAAATGTTGGCCAAATTCAGAGATACATTAGCCGAAATAAGAAAATATGTTAGTCAAATGTGAAAAATATTGACAAAGTAAAGAAATATATCGTCCAAATTTATAAAAAATGGATAAATGTCTAAACCAAATGGGAAAACTACTGGCCAAGTAAAGAAATATCTGGGTCAAATTTATAAAAGGTAGTTAAATTTGTTATCCAATGAGAAAACTATTGGTCAAGTAAAGAAATATAGCGACCAAATTTATAAAAAGAAGGAAAATCTGTTAGCGAAATGTGAAAAATGTTGATCAAGTAAAGAAATATCGCGTCCAAACTTATAAAAATTGGAGAATGTGTTAGCCAAATAGGAAAAAATATTGGCCAAGTAAAGAAATATTTCCGCCATGAATTGTCTCTACACTATACTTAGTATCGGGTCTGGTGTGTAAGGCGTAATTAAACATTTCGCTATCCTGAACTGTGGCTATAAAGTCGTCAAAGTCTTGTTCGTTGTTTACTAATAGGTGGACGTCGATTTCACAAGCGTTGTTTGAGGAGGAGTGGAAAAACTTAATTTCATCTGTCTCCTTATGTCTAAATATTGTGTGAAAGCTATAGTTGGTCTTAAACCTATTTGTCTGACTATAAAATACCGGTTTTAATGTCTTGGTCCAGTCTATTGGCTGTATTGAGTCTGGTCGGTGACAAAAGTTGTTTGTCGGTATATAGATGCTGATATTGTGATGTGTCCTAGAGCTGTCCAGTTGTCCCTATATTTCTGTTGGATCTCCGTCGGGAGGTTGTGTAAGATCTTTGCTTCCTCATCTATCACTACGTCGACTTCCTCTGCTACCATTTGCTCATGACTGATTTTTTATTTGCTGTTTGCGTGTTTGGTGGTGTTTTCCTTTTGAATGGTGTTTTTGAGTGTGTAGTGGTCACATTTGTAGGTGTTGATAAAATTGGTGCCTGGTAATCTGTTTGTATGTGTCGTTGTAGGTTGTCTTTCCTTTTGTATAGATTACCACGGAGGTGACATGTGTGAGTTTTGGTTTTGTGAACTGTGTTAATGTGACGTAAAGCTTGTGGTTTTCGGTAAAGTCATTACCACAGACGGAACAGAGAAAGAAACATTTCTGATAAGCAGCAATAATAGACAAAAAGTAGTGGTGATAAAACAATAAGTAGCTTCGGGTATTGAATAATGGCTTGGTAATGTCATAACAGGATGTTGTGTCGTTTATTCCACACTTTCCACTGTTTATAGGACCCGGGAATAGATAATGACATTGATATTCACCAAAATAATTTCGTGCGTAGTTCCAATGGATAAGGTGTAGTGACCACTATAAAACATGTATTCTTCCGCTAGTTCCAAACTTTCGCAAATGGTGTAAGTACAGGATGTCAAAGAAATGTGAAGAATGACAAAAATCATTAGAATCCGATATTTAAAAATTTTTCCCCACAAATATCCCTATTGTTATATCTCTCATGTCTTAAATGTCAATGTTTTTGCTTGTTTTGAACGATATAGCACATTCTCTATGATCTCACGCAATTCAAAACACTAGACGCCAGACATCGTGTCATGCTACCGGTAGAGGTTTATTGAGTGCACCCTACTGCCCCAGCAACCTCGCTGGCAGAGTTTAACTTTGTTCCTTCCGAAGCGTCCTGAGTTCCTTGTCGGCGGTCGTTTGATGGCGGTGCCTTTAGCCGTGTCAACGATGTTGTGTATTCTTCTGTCCATGTTTCCTCTAAACGTAGTTATATTACTTAAGTTAGTTATCGTTTTAATAAATTTACAAAAAGAATTCAGCTTACGGTTGCTTAGTGAATATCACCCTACCGCACAAAGTTATACCTCAATGTGACTGTGAAATATTGTAGCACACACTTGGCGAATATACTGGCGAAATGCCCATACTGGTAACGTCTAGTGGGCGTCGACAAGAGGATCACTTGTTCTCGAGTTCCCTCATTTCAAGCAATCAGCGTAGCCAAATATCATTCTTATTACTTCTCAATTCAAGTGAAGAAATACTGGCATCACTAGCCTTCCAGACCGATGTTGTCAGCCTGAGCCCGAGTCCTGAGTGACTTTAAAATCTACTTCGCCTCTGAATTCTACATCCAGCCACTCGCCTTCCACGTGTGTAATTTCTAGCACGGAATTCCTGAGCTGTGCTTAGCTACGCTCGGTGGTCCTGGTAATGGAGTCTAACTCCTATTCCGGTGTTCCCTTATTTTATCTCCCTTTTGCTTCTGCCTTCATTCTGCGTCTCTAATTATGTTCTAGCATTAAGGGATCAAACTCCACTTATGCCTATTATTCTGGGTTACTCCCTTAGACTACTTCCTCTCTTCTTCCTACACCTACTTGGATCATGGCACATGTGACAACCATGATGATGATATATCTACAGAAAATATTTCATATCACATAACTGGTTAAGAAACATCAAAAGAAACATCTGACATTTTGATGTCACACATGCAGTAAACTATTTCATTTTTTTTCTTTTTATCCTTACCCAGGGTCTTCTCAGTGACTATATGGTTTTGCTGGTAACGGAGCGGCCTGGTTCGTTATTCTGTTCTTGGGGTTACATTGTATGACACAGAGCTGTACTATACTAATGTGCAATGAGAAACACGACCACAGCTGAGTATTTAGTGATGAGCAGTCAGTGAAAAATGATGAATGCATACCAGTAGTAGGCTGTTCGTTGTCTTCCTTTCTTATACACAGCCCAATAACCTCGAGATTTCACTTCTTGTACACAATAGCCTCAAGATTTCTCATGGATATGTGTCACGGAAAAAACTGCAGTTTAGTGATTCCTTGATAACTGACATATTAAAATGCACTGAAGGAGGAGGGTTAACAATCGTGTACTTCATTCTGAGATGAGGACGAATAAAAGATCATTGACCGACAAATATGAAAATAGGATACAGGTGTTTGCCAAGTTCATTGCTTGACGATCTGACCGGACACGGGAAACGGTACGATCGCGCTGGGGGAAACTTCGACACCGGACAAACACAGCGGGAGACGGTGATCAGAGAATAGAGTTCTTTGAAGTGCGTCCAGCGATGAACGGCGGAACAGCGTAACAACGAAGAGAAACGAACAACTAACCACTACGTGATTTCACCGCTTTTTGAGGGGAAGGATACGGCAAATTTGATTGTAGATCAAACAATCAGCGTAGGATTGGACACTTGTTATAAATAGTAGCAACTGAGGTTTCTAGTTAGTGTGTGTTCCAAACTGGGCTGAATGAGATATGCTCCTGAGTGGGGAAAGAAATACACGTCCCTAATGGTTTAAAGAAGATGGGATATTAGTGTGTTATTCGCTAGTGTATTTCGATTCCAGGAGGATAAGTGCATATATAAGGTATTAATATATTAGAGTATAGTTTTAGCATAGGAAAATAGATGTGTAAGAATAGCGTTTATCATTGCTTTCTATTAGTGAATAAATTAGACTTTGATGAATTCATATGTCTTATGTGGGTGTTTACTTCGGAAGCCTTGTCATTATGGCTGGAGAAGGACACTTGCATAAGTAGTATTAAGTGGCAGACACTTATCACTGGATCTGTTATACTGTTCACAGGTTTAACTCCTATCCGGATATAACGAGAAGATGGACACATACTTCGTGTGTGCTGGAAAAGCTTTGAAGATAAAACTAAAGGCATTTCATTTGTGGGGAGAGCAAATACCCCAATAAACCAAGTAATAAATTAGACAGGATCAAAGAAGAAATAAACTATACTTTTAAAGGAACTTTGAAAAAGAAGATCCAGATAACTAACGTAATAAGGAAAAAAGGAATATAAGTTTGCAGAAAGCAAAGCAAAATAACAATACCTACGTCCTGTAGGCATAGACAATAGACAAGTAAAAACATTGCTACTCATAGAGACAATATGCTGAACTGTGGTGATGTGGTGTTTTTCAATGTCGGATAAATACTGTAATGAAACAGACTCGGGCGAAGTCATAAACTGACTGGATTATTATTACTGTACAGTGATACAGCGGTGAACGGTTTTGTTTCATTCAATAACGGATTTACCGTCAGACTCAAGCATACGGATCATCCAGGGTGAGATCTTTCCTGTTTGATGTGCTGTCCTGTGGTTTTGCAAAATGAGTGGGCGAGATGTGACACCGCTACTAGACATTCAGAGTTCATTCTGGCACCAACAGTAGAATACACTATCAACTACGCTTACACAGTCCATACATACACCAGACATAGTTTTTATTAATAAATCTTTTATTTATCGTTGAAAGGAACTGTTGTCGGAGTATGTGTTGAGGGAATAACCGAGAGAGTGAAAGAAATAGATATATGGAAGGGAAGACAGAAGGGAGGAGTGTAGACAGAAGTCAGTCAATACTCTCAACAGATAATAAGTTTGAAGATGTGCTTGTTGATTCCACATTCCTCCCGGGAAAACAAGTGACAATATGCCAGCAACATCTCAATCTAGCGAAAGGATAAAGATGATTAGACAAGTGACATCATATTTTAAGATTTAAATGAATTTGGCACAACATATTTGACTTTTATGTAGACCAGTGTTTGACACAGTGTGAAGAGACAGAGTATTTTGAAATCGTGTACTTTAGTGATATACATTGATACATTAGTGAGCACACAGCATGAGTCTAAGTTCTTCTGTGCCAACACGTTTTTCATTCTGGTAGATCAGTCTGTGTCAGCAGATTTTCACTCTGACAGCTTAGTCTGTGTCAGTACTCTGGACAATGAGCAAAACAATGATCAATGCTGTACTGAATAGCCGAATTCAGCATGTTTCCATACAGTGAGCTGAAAGCAGATACGGATACGTATCATATATATTACACTACACTTAGTGGAGATATGATATACATACCTCTGTGAGTGACAGAATCGATGTGGTCCACGTGTCAATGATAGCAGCTCCAGTGGTTCGACCTGCAGAAGCACAACGCAGAATACTTTTAGTGAACAGAGAAAACATACTTTCGTGAAAAACATGTTTCAAGTGTACACAGAATGCATCAACGCCTCTACCAGCACAGAGAGGACGCCTGAGAATCACACGGACTGACAGTATCCAGTACCACCCATCAGGATCTGAAGCGAAATTTCCTCCCTGTCACTTGGCTTCCAAAGCAGAAGATGACATACGCCATTTCTCCCCACGTCACTTGACGACAAAAGTGGACTCCGATGATGATGATTTATGATGATGATCTTTTATATACGAACGTCATTAGTATCTGTATTAGTTTTCCTATACCGATCGGCTATATCTCGCTGTGTGTTCTTGTTAGTCGCCTCATGTAGCTTCTGAGATATACACTACTGACATCACTATACTGATTTGATGGTGTAATGAGAAAATATAGCATACACACAGTGCTACTTACCGTATCAGTTTCTTCGGTGAGGTGTTTTCGATAGCACTTGATGCAAAATAGTGTCTTGAGCCGGTATTTGCGGTCCTTTATGTACGAAGTCTGGGGTGATGTATCACCTAGAAAATGCTGAGTCAACTTAGACAATAACCAGTTTAATCCGGTTAGACTTATACGGAAGATCAGCGAACTATTTGCGACTTTTAGAGTGAGAACGTGTTTTTGTGATCTCTTACTTCTCGGATTATTATTACTGCCAGCTGAATTCACCTATAATGGATTATTATATTGGTGTGCTCGTTGTGATTCTGTGAATGTGGTTAAATAGTTTTTAGATCAATATAAGTGTTGATTATCGCAAATCTGAGTGTTATATATAATATTCATTTCAAGTGATAGTTGAACACTAAGCTGACCAATCAAGTGTACGAGGCGTCCAAGAACCAACCAACCACTACACGGGACTTCAAATTGTCCGCGGCGTGTCTAGAGTACAATGCGATTGCTGCATTCTTCAAGCGTATTTATTCGTAACATTATGCAATAATGTCAGTGAAAGGAGAGGGCTCTTTATTGAAAACGAATGGTGAAAGGACTCGTTTTGGTGTACTTTCGGCTGTCAATAAAACTTACACACCAAACAAAAAGAAGGCGGTCAAGAACAAGCTATCCAGGTGTATGAATCCCGCTGGCCTAGTCGTCAAACACACCAACTCAGGCCAGTGTATTACGGTTTCCTTCAATAACACACTCCATTATGAGGCATTCCGAACTTGTTTACTTGACTATTACAAGCTTGAACTAATTGAACCCAGACAAGATAAGCGCGGGGCCCATGTTGAAGACCTGATTACGACGCCGATGATAACGACCCATTTATACCACTCCAAAAATTAACTAATGGCACACGGAAATGTTGAAAACATTAATTCTTAGCTAAAACGTGATTTTGTCGAGCTTGAAAACTCGATACAGACATTCACCGAATCTACACAGCTCGCAAATACAGCGGCAGACAGCACATCAGTTAACAATAACCTTTAATTAATTCATACGACGAGTGTATTGGACAACATCAACACGAGGCCTGCCAACCCACCAGTGCTCTTGGCCATTAAATACCCAATGGAGCGCATCCAAAACAACATAGAACCCAACGTAGAGGTTGGTGAAGAATCACCTGCCTTAAATAACAATAGCATCTTAACAATCAATGAACATTCGTGCGACTGTCAACAGCGCATTGAAGAATTAGAACAATCACTAAAGGCGCTCATTGTCACTGTTTCAACTAACATCGAAACAAACAGCAAGACCAGTAGTGATTACAATGCTCTCAAGGCAGAAGTCGCGCTCCTGCGAGAGGAAAATTTGCTGCTGAGAAAAACAGTTCAACCTTACAGAATGTGTCCTCCACCTACCCAACCGAAGAAGCATTTAATTCCCAAGCAACTGATTCATCCTTGGGGAATCTTGGGGTAGTTCAGTCCCACCCAAAAACAGATAAGTACAATGATAACACATCAACGCGTGGAGGAAGATAAACAACAACAAACACCTCAACCCGCAGAGGAAGATAAACAGCAACAAGCAATATATCCCATTGACGTCAAAATAAGCAATATGTTCGAGGTGCTTCAAGAAAAATCACCAGAAAACATACAGTGCTATAACACGCTGCCAACAGGCAACACCGGGAGTACTACATGGAGACACACAGACTGCTATCAACCATCAATGGAAGAAACAACGGGCGAGGCGTGCTGACAACCAACATATACAGACAGCACGACCTGACAGTACGCACATTATACTAGGTGATTCATTAATTAAAGGCCTATACAGCGACCGGATGGCCACTTCAGGAAAAAACATTGTTCACATAATCCCACTGCCTGGGGCTGGTGTTGAACGGCTAACAGACAAATTAGCAGTATGGCTGTAAATTATAACGTTCGAAAGGCAAGTGTACATATTGGTATAATCGACACGATGAACAACCAACAAAACACAGTATCTCAGCTGCTGGCACTCCTGAACGGGTTAGTCACACTTTTCCTAACTCGTCTATATTCTTCTCCTCCATCATATCACCGAGTTATGGATTCCAGCGTCGTCTAGCTGACATAAATAACAACATATTGCAGACGTTCTGTTCTCACAACAACATACAGTTCATCAACAACAAACCGTTCTTCTCTTCACAAGCTGGTGTACAAAAAAGAGTATTTATAAAGATCAAATACATTTGTCTACATTGGGCACCAGCTTGCTCGCCAAAAATATTAAATACTCAGAACGGACACAAAATGCATCCAATACAGGATTGCGTAGGACACTATTGGCTACTCCACCTGAAACTCAATCCAGACGACAGACTACAGTCTCATCAAGAATCAATAGGCCAGAAGTTCGCAGACCACTCATAACCACTACACCTGAAATCCACGCTAGACGAAACACTTCCACCACACCAAGGCAGTACAATGCGTCCTATTTCACACAGGAGGGTGATAATTATAAAGATATGTTCCCTCTACTCCACAGCAAGGAACAATCTATCAGTAACAACAACGTGCCACTACAGCCTCCTGTTAGCCACGAATCAGAGCCTGTAGTTGGTAGTCGTTACACACCCGTGAGAAATCAACAGTATCCATTTTATTGTAACCCATAGTTGTTATACCTCACACGTTTAAGCCCAGCTTCACTTTGTCAGGCACTTATGATGTCGCTGTACCAACGACCAACACAACCTGATATTTACTAGCATTTCAGCACAAAGCGACAACGGATCTCGGTACAAAAAAGTGCCTATTTTAGAACGTTTATCTGCACATTTGGCTATTGTTGTATATAGTATAGTATTAGTTGTACGTGTCCATAAACATTGACTCGTATTGACGTTACATTGATTAATACTTAGTTGTATATCCTTTATAATAATTTTTATTGTGTTTATACTGTGAGTGAGGGGGTCTTCACTGCTCATCCTTACTTATCTGTATACGTATTTTTTGTATATTGACAGAAATATTACTGATTCTCTGTACTTTAGAGTATGTATTGTAATAAGGAACGTAACTTATATTCATTTTGTGTTTAAACAAAAAATTATGATTACGCATTGTTAAAATTTTAATAAGTACGAACACTGGCTCAGTAATGATGGGCACAGAATCGGGCATTTAAATATCTGCCATCTATATGGGTAGCTGCTCGAACTATCACTTATACTTAGTCAAAATGTTCACATGTTTGGCGTTAGCGAAAGATGATTAAATTGTAACATCTCCGACGATGACAACGCTATCAGAGGTTTTAAAGCCATTATAAGAGATTCTTATCAGAAACAAGAGACGGGTATTGCAATTTATATTTCTGACACACTTAATGTCCACCGCATGCTAGATTATGAAACCTGTGAGATTGAGTGTGTACGGCTTGAGGTTAAACTTCAAAATCACATACGCTTAGCCATTTTATCGAAACCCCAGTGCAGGAAACATCTGGTATGAAGAATTCACCACTATGATGGATGTAGTCTTTATTAATTCGAGAGAAATAATACTGCTAGGTGACTTCAACTTAGACACTAACAAATCAAATAAAACATGGGAAAACATAATAGAGTCATTTAACTTCCAACAGTTAGTCAAACAAGCCACTAGAATAACAAAATCACCTGCAAAACTTATAGATCACATTTATACATGTGCTGACAACATCCCAGAATGTACTGTACCTATTAATGCAATGAGCGATCACTACCCAGTATGATGCACGTGGTCGAAAAGAGGTACCGAAACTCCGAAACACAAACATATAAGTATAAAATATAGAAATTAGAAAAATTTCAGTCAAGATGTCCTCTTACACGACGTGCTCATCTCATCTCTGGACTATGTTTACCAGCTTCCTGACCCAGATGATGCTCTGTACCACGGGCTGAAGACCTTTCTAAGTGTATTTGATAAGCATGTTCCATTTAAGGAAGTTCGAGTTAAACATCACACTAAGCCCCTGTGGATCACACAGGAGGTAGTTGAACTTATGAGAGACTGGGACAGGGCACCAGTGTTGCCATCTTCCGTTGATGAAAAAGCATCAACATCGATCCAAAAAAGCACCAAAAAGCACCCAAAAGTTTTGTAAAGCACCACAAACAAAACAACAAAACAAAAACAAAAACAAAAAACAAAAAGGCACCAACTGATTTTATTAAAATGTAGTAAGATAGCACATTATAATTTATTATTATCACTTCATATTATAATGAAGTTTATTCCAGATCCGCCAATTCCCAATCAGAACTACTCTCGAGCCAAAAAAAGCACTAAATTGCAATAATATATTTTGGGAAGCACTACAACCAGCACTGGCGGTATTCATTCAAAATGTTATACATTAACACACTATAATTTATTATTATCACTGAATATTAGAATGAAGTTTATTCCAGATCTGCCAAATCCCAGTCAGACAACTCCTTTTCACTTTCTGTAGCTATTTCCCCCTGTGTTTGTTCCTGAGATGATAATGATGATGATGATGATGATGATGATGATGATGATGATGATGATATGATGATGATGATGATGATGATGATGATGATGATGATTGAAAGAAAAGTTTATATGCCTCCTGTGATCCAATTTTTCGTAGAATATCCTTAGGTAGTTATTAATCATGACAGCATTTGTCATATCTTTTTTATTCCATATCTAATAGTGAAAACAGCTGTTAAACTCTTTATGCTCAGTCTGTTCCGCAATTTTGATTGTATAACTCCCATCTGACTGAAAATACGCACCAAGTCCGCATTAGAATGAGGTAAAATGAGCACAGTAAAGCTAAATCTGTAAGATCTTGGAAAGGATTTTCACGGGTGGCATCCCTGTATGAGGCTATTTCTGCAAACAGTCCAAGTATGTCAGAGGTCTGTGTCCACTGCATATGATGAAGTTTTCTCCACTGTAAATATATGCGGGTGAGAGTAGCTGCATCTTCTACAAACATTTTAGCACGATCCAATATACATGGCGTCATTGGCTGTAGACATTCACTTTCACTAAGACATGACATGGACTGAAACACTCGAACGTTATCGGGAAAACGTAAAAGCAGCTGTGTCAACAGCTCTATTAAAAATTGGATGCGCCTTCCACGAATTTCATTCTCATCAGGAACTTGGTAGCCTGCTATTTCTTTCCCAAACTCATAACGTAGATTGACATTAGGATCTAAATAATCTTGAATAGCATCACTTTATGTTATTTTCCCCCCAGGAATAGCAATCTTTAAACAGATAGAATCAATAAGTTGGACAAGATAGCTGAGTAGTTTTGTTGGATCATGCATATCTGCTTCGAATTTCTTTTTCACACTTTGAACTTCTCCTAGAATATGCGTGAGAAATATGAGATACACATAGTTTTTCATGTCGCTAAACATAGAATTTAGAAGTTCTGCTGTATAACAGCACTCGTTGACTTTTGCTATATCAAAATGAGTTCTGAGCTTGACCCACTGCTGCAATATTCTTACAATGGCAGACTGAATGGACATCCATCGTGTCTGGCTTAATTGAACAACCTTCAGCGGATGTTGTCCATCATTTATTAAAGTAAAAAGCTCCCTGTACTTTGCTTGACGAAGACTTGAGTGAGAAAACCAGTTATATGTTTCTCTAATCATGAACTCTATGTTCCTGGGCAGACAAGAAGCTGCAGCCTATGGCACTGCCAGCTGAAGGGAATAACATACACACCTAACTAGTACCAGATGAGGAACTTCAGATTTTAATTTTGTATATACTCCATTGTTTACACCTGTCATGCCAGATACATTGTCAGTGCCGAGTGCAACTAGTCTTTGCAACTCAAGTCCATTCTTGTTCAAACAATTTTTTAACACATTGCATATTACCTGCTAGTTGCAGTCACTTACTTCAACTAAATCGTATTAAAGGGAGTTAAATTACGTGAATATTGCGCGGTAATGTACTAAGTCTGTTTTACTCCCTCACTTCAGTTCAAATTCGGCGTTTTAGTGTTCCCAAAATTATTTTTAAAATAATTTTTACCCACCCTAAAAAAGCACCAAAAATATTGGGAAGCACCAAATTCGCGCGGCCGCGCTAAATGTAAAATTTTGGCACTAAATAACTTGAAAAAGCACTAAATTTGGTGCGAAAAGCGTCAAAATGGTGACACTGCAGGGCACATAAAAATAGAGATCTAATCATGTACCGTAGTCTGAGAAACAAAGTTCAATATGTTATTCGAAAGGAAAAGAAACACTATTTTATAAACTTAATAATAGATAAAACCAACACTAAAGATATACGGAAAGCAATTAATACCTTGACAAGCAAACAAAAATCATCACAATCCTTACCATCAAATCAGGTTACATGTGATCAATTCAGTAGATTCTTTGAGTCCGACATAAACCAACTGAAGGCTGCAATACCATATGCGCCTCATGACATATATTTATTGTCATCATTTTGTGAGAACAAATTCTATGGAGACATTCCCTCCAACATACCGCTAATGACGACCACTGAAGTATTTACTCATCTCAGTAACCTAAAAAAAAAAAAAAAACAATAACTTATCAGGACTAGATGGAATCAGTAATCGGATCCTTCGCTACGCTGCACCGGCGATCTGCGAGTCACTAACTTTTATATATAATATATGTCTCACCAAAGGTCACTTCCCATCAGCCTTTGAAATCGCTAAAGTGTGCCCTCATTTAAAAGCTGGTTCATCATAAGACGATCGTCTCATGAGTAATTATCGGCTAATTTCCATATTATCATCACTATCCCAACCACTAGAAAAGCACATCCACAAAATAACACTAGAGCACTTAGTTCGCCACAAACTAATAATTGACAGCCAACCATGATTTCGGTCAAAATATTCTTGTCATACGACCCTAATAAACATGTAAGAAAATTGGCATCAAAATATTAACAACAATACTCTATGTGGAGAGTATTTATAGACTTTAGAAAAGCATTCGATATGATAGATCATACTATTCTAATTAAAAAAACTAGAAACAATGAAAGTAAGATTTAAAATAGTGACATTAATAAAATCAGTTTTATTAGACATAAATCAAGTAGTATAACACAATACATCTTTATCTCAAGCCATTACCATTAATATTGGAGTATCTCAGGGGTCTATACTTGGCCCTCTGTTATTTGCCATTTATATAAATGATCTTTCCTTATATCTGTCGTCGTCCTGCGATCTATTTGCAGACGACTGCACCGTATATACAAACGCTGTTGATTGTAATGTGCTAGAATTATCATTGCAACAGGAAATAAATAGTATAGTTAACTGGAGTCATGCAAACCGCATGCAAATTAACATTTCTAAATCAAAAACTACGTTAATAGGAACCAGACAAAGACTTCACACTCTAAACTTGCAGAGAACTATTCAGCTGCACATTGGTAGCACGCCTATAGAAAGTGTAACCGAGCACACGGCACTGGGTCAAATCATAGATTAAAATCTAACCTTTAATTCCCATGTTCATGCTCTAGTTAAACAAATAGCCAAAAAAGTATACCATCTTGCCAAAATTAAAAATTTCATCGACGAAAATACAAGAAAGATATTCTACACTTCCCACATACAAACACATATTGATTATTGCTCCACAATCTGGGATAGATGCTCCAAATCAATAACAAAACGTCTTTATTCACTCCAGAAAAGGACAGTGCGTTTAACCAATGGTGATAAACTTACTGACAATTCTAACCTCTATGGACGTCTTCAGTTACTGCCACTTCACAAACGCCTACTTTTAAATAATGCTAAACTAATTCACAAAATCCTATTTCAAAATGCTCCAAGCTACCTTTGGCCACTGTTCAAATATAAACATAATGAATGGCTAAATATACTTCATGTCCCTAAACCTAGGATAGACTTATTAAAAAAAACAAACAAACAAGCTTAGCATACTCTGCTACTCAGTTGTAGAACAATCTTCTACAAAAACTCAAAGACATCACCAATCATTATGCATACAGTCGCAACCTGTTTGAACACTACCTCAGTACAGACTACATGCCCCCTAAAAATAATAATGGTAAATTATCTAAAAAGACAACTAGTTAATAAACATTCCCATATGTATGGCACGTTACACCCCCCTTAGGTATTTACCAAACCAATCGATTTGCTATTCATAAGCTACATACCTTGACCTATTTAAACTGGTACTGGACAAGGGAAATAATTCACATTAATATTATTCTTTTATAATTTAATAATTATTTACATGCCTCACTAAGTATGATAATGCAATAGAATATTTTTAAAAATTAGATTAATAATGTATGTAAGGTCTTTCAGGAAAAAGACAATTTGCTATGTTAATTAACTTATTTGTTTATGCTATTCTACTTCCTCGATAATATGTTAAACCATGATTGCATCTTAGTGTACTTCATGAGGTTGTAACAAGAATAATGTTCGATTTGCTCAAACCGTTCGTTCTTTTGGATAAGATCAAAGTGTAGTATTGCCCTCTCAGTGATGATAATCAAACGTCACACCTCTTCACAGTAGCTGTGGGTCTGGTGGACCACTGTGGGCAAATGCTCATAGTGGGACTAGGTGCAACAGAGTATCACTCTATCCTCTGGGGAAACGTCTAGCCCCAATTTACCCGCCCACACCCCAGAGCCACAAATCCCAGCTCCCCCACCCCTGCTCCCCCATCCACACATCGGCCTACGCCGTACACACACACACACACACACACACACACACACACACACACACACACACACACACCACCATACACACACACACTAGACATGGATCGGAATAATGTACCTTTTAGTTAATAAATTTTAACTTTTTAAACACCCTGATCCGGAAGTAGTTGAGTACGAATTCAGTGAAAGTTAAAAATGTAGGTCAAATGAGGTCCGCGTTCTAGGCGGTCCGCCTGGGGCGGTATAACTCATATAGAAGGATTTTACTAGGTCCGGATCTATGAAGCCGGACCTAAATATAGACTTATTTACCACATCATATACTAATCATGAGTTTTAGTTAATATGCCTTTTTTTAAAAGCACAAAACATGTTGGCAGTATTAAGCAAAATTATGCAGTTAAATGTGCCATTCAACAAGATATTGGACTTTCTATGTACATAAAATGCACATATGACTATTTTAGTTTTATAAAAAAACATTTCAAAATAATGCCTCCAGAGCTTAAGTTCTATAAAACATAATATTTGTATTTGTTTCAATTTATTCTAAAGTATTGAATAGTCAACAGAAGAATAGAATAGTTATTTAATGTATTGGAAATATGCTAATACAATATCAAGATCAAATTAATTTTGACCAATGGTTGTTTTGTAAAAAAAAAAAAACATATGGTGGACTTAAATTGGCACGCTGAAGAACTTAACGGGTGATGGCGGCAGCAAACTGTAAGCAGCGCCATCTATGTCTTCTGTACGAGGGGCTGGTCATGTCTGTTTTGGAGTATGCAATGGCAATCCTGACTCTCAGCCGTAAGCAGATAGAAAGGATGGAAAGGATACAGAATGAAGCTATGCGCATTATTCTTGGATGTACAAGAGATACAGCATGCAGGGCGATGCGCTACCTTCTTGATTTTCCAACCATTGAAGAGAGAATACAAGTTTGCAGGGCATGCGCCTACCTCAGAGTTAACGCAAACACACAACATCCACTGCATAGTGAAATTATGAAGGTGAAGGGCAGCAGGTTAAAAAGAGGACGGTCGTGGATGGGTCAAGTCGAAGACATTCTTCAACAGGTGTGTTCACTTGAGGACTTAGAACCTGGCGAGGAGTTGGTGCAAGTGCCAACAGATTTCTGCACATCCTTTTCAGTTTGCATCCAACTAGATAGAAAATGCAGACAAGAAAATCCGGCAGCTGTGGAGGCTGAAGTACGAGCGTTGATTTTCGAGAATTCGCTAGACGGTGATGCTGTCATCTACACAGATGGGTCGGTCGTCCGACATGTGAGAAGCTCATGGGCCTTTACAGCTCGGGCCGGAGGGAGAATTGTGAAGGAGGACCTGGTGCTGAAACCACAAGTAGCCTGACTATGGAAGTCATGGCAGTAAGTAAAGCAATAACATGGCTCGAGACACAGACATTCACTAGGGCATGTTTCCTTAGCGACTCAATGAACATGATCAAGAGGATAGAGGAGGGGTCGATCCGAAGAGAATGGTTGCTGCCTCTGGAGCGGTCTCGGCTGACAAAGATTAGTTTCATCTTCGTGCCAGGGCATGCGGGAGTCCAAGGAAATGAGCGGGCTGACAAGCTCGTAGGTACTGTGGAGGGCGGACGCGCCATGGACCAGGCTGACATTCTGAATGCTCTACGAGAAGTAAGACTCTTGCGTGAACCAAATGATGACTGTGAATCTACAACCATGGCCAGACTGCGAGAACAGCAAATTAAAAGAGGGGTGGCCAAACAAGAACACTACGCAGGAAGCCAAAGAAGATTGATAAACCAACACAGAACTGGCGTCGTTAGCCACTACACGCTGCGGGATTTGCTGAGGAGGGGATCCGAGCACTTATGGACTGAATGGTTCGATGTGCAATGAGGATGATCTGTCGACTAACTAACTAACTAACAGAACTTAACGAGGAAGTAAGCTGTCACGCTTTTCCAACATCACTTCCGCATGCTGCTACAAAAATCTGCTGACCCTTGCTCTACACCAACCGCACTCTGACAGATGCAAGTCATTTCAGAGTTTAAACGATATGAACTTCAGCTGCAAAGGACTTAAAGAGTTAAAATTCAGAGACAGTAATTAAATAGACATCTTGTCCCATATTCCGTGTGTGCACCAAAAACTGTAGACACATTTGCTTGTCCAAATAATCATAAGGACTCTACCAACGGGTTCATCTGCAAGGGCGAGACTAAGTGAAAATGATAGCACATGTTGCTTTGCAGGTCAACTGTGAACTCTAAAAAACCAGTGAAGTCTAACCGTGCAGGTGAACTTGAACAGTCAAAAACTAGAGAAGTCTATCCATGCAGGTAAACTGTGAACTCTCAAAAATTAGAGAAATCCAACCTTGAACTCTCAAAAACTAGAGGAAGTCTATCCATACATGTGAAATGTGAAGTACCAAGGGATGTCTAAACCTTGCAAGTGAACTTTGATTCCTCAAAAACTAGAGAAGTCTAACCTTGCAGGTGAATTGTAAACGGTGAAATACTAGGAATGTCTACACCTTCAGATGTACCGTGAACAATCAAATACTTGCATAGTCTAACGTTGAAAGTGAATTGTGAGCAGCCAAAAACTAAAGATGTTTAACCATGTAGATGAACTGTGAAATAGTAGAGAAGGCTAAACTTGCAGGTGAACTGTGAACAGTCAAAATCTAGAGAAGCCTAGCATTGCCAGTGAACTGTGAACAGTCAAAAACCAGAGATGCCTAATGATGCAGGTGAACAAAAAACAATAAAAAAGCTAGAGATACCTAACCTTGCATGCGAACTGTGAAGAGTCATAAACTAGAGATGCCTAACCTTGCAGGTGAAATGTAAGCAGCGTGAAAGAAGGTCCTTTTATCTACTTCACTACCCGGACGTTTCTAAGTAAGAGAAAGTAAATAAAACCTCTCACACCAAGAAAGGTATTGGACATATGGTTCTAGCCCTATAGTCTTAGGCCGATAGACACGTGATGGGTTATCTATTCAACATCACGTCCGCATTCTTTACCTCCCATGAAATTTCCTAGTACCCATTTTAAGCTGGGTCGATGTGGGAACCCATGTCATTGAAAAATAACATCTCCTCGTCGAATGAGATTCGAACGCATGACCACCGGGGCGTCATGCAAGAGCGCTAGCCACTGTACCAACCTCGGCTTCCAGGACGTTTGTACTCAACCGAAAACTACAAGAATGTTGTCCGTGACTTTCTGTCTTCCCATTAGCCATACCCTGCTTCCTGCAGCAGCCAGCCATCTAGCCCTCTGTCGACTAGGCTCTGCCAGAGCAGACAGTCAAAGATAAATGGCCCAGGGGCCTAGTTCGTTAGAGGACGGCACACCAGATCCCAGGCTTGGCAATGTTTCTGGGCTTTGGCTGTTGCCCGTAATTGATGTCGAGAGAGGGATGTGTGTAAGTGGGTGTTTGTCTGTGAGTACGTGTGTATAAAGGGGAGGCGGGGATGGAGTTGTGTTTTTTTCTTTTAGTCTTCTTAGTTATCTTAGTTAGGGATCGTAAAGAGCAGGTCGTAATTACTGCTGCGCTGGCAAGAATTCAAAATGTCTTTGTACAGAATGAGTTTACCACTGTAAATAACACACCGATATCTATGGAACTGCTGCCTTAATACCTAGACATGTTCACTTGTAAATAGTATTTCCATATTAGGTGTTTATGGTCAGGCGTGCCGATATCTGGCTACAGTTGGTGTGTCTAGCGGACGTTCCTGTCAGTGTTTATATCTGGCTACAGTTGGTGTGTCTAGAGGGGTTCTTGTCAGTGTTTATATCTGGCTACAGTTGGTGTGTCTAGCGGGGTTCTTGTCACTGTTTATATCTGGCTACAGTTGGTGTATCTAGCAGACGTTCCTGTCAGTGATTATATTTGGCTATAGTTGGTGTGTCTAGCGGGGCTCTTGTCAGTGTTTATATCTGGCTACAGTTGGTGTGTCTAGCGGAAGCTCTTGTCAGTGTTTATATCTGGCTACAGTTGGTGTGTCTAGCGGACGTTCCTGTCAGTGTTTATATCTGGCTACATTTGGTGTGTCTAGCGGGGCTCTTGTCAGTGTTTATATCTTGCTACAGTTGGTGTGTCTAGCAGGGCTCTTGTCAGTGTTTATATCTGGCTACAGTTGGTGTGTCTAGCGGACGTTCCTGTAAGAGTTTATATCTGGCTACAGTTGGTGTGTCTAGCGGACGTTCCTGTCAGAGTTTATATCTGGCTACAGTTGGTGTGTCTAGCAGACGTCCTTCTCAGTGTTATATCTGGCTACAATTGGTGTGTCTAGCGGGGTTCTTGTCAGTTTTTATATCTGGCTACAGTTGGTGTGTCCTAGCGGACGTTCCTGTAAGAGTTTATATCTGGCTACAGTTGGTATATCTAGCGGACGTTCCTGTCAGAGTTTATATCTGGCTACTGTCGGTGTGTCTAGCGGACGTTCCTGTAAGAGTTTATATCTAGCTACAGTTGGTGTGTCTAGCGGATGTTCCTGTCAGAGTTTATATCTGGCTACAGTTGGTGTGTCTAGCAGACGCCCTTGTCAGTGTTTATATCTGGCTACAATTGGTGTGTCTAGCGGGGTTCTTGTCAGTGTTTATATATGGCTACAGTTGGTGTGCCTAACGTGGTTCTTGTCAGTGTTTATATCTGGCTACAGTTGGTGTGTCTAGCGGGGCTCTTGTCAGTGTTTATATCTGGCTACAGTTGGTGTGTCTAGCGGACGTTCCTGTCAGTGTTTATATCTGGCTACATTTGGTGTGTCTAGCGGGGCTCTTGTCAGTGTTTATATCTTGCTACAGTTGGTGTGTCTAGCAGGGCTCTTGTCAGTGTTTATATCTGGCTACAGTTGGTGTGTCTAGCGGACGTTCCTGTAAGAGTTTATATCTGGCTACAGTTGGTGTGTCTAGCGGACGTTCCTGTCAGAGTTTATATCTGGCTACAGTTGGTGTGTCTAGCAGACGTCCTTGTCAGTGTTTATATCTGGCTACAATTGGTGTGTCTAGCGGGGTTCTTGTCAGTGTTTATATCTGGCTACAGTTGGTGTGTCTAGCGGACGTTCCTGTAAGAGTTTATATCTGGCTACAGTTGGTATATCTAGCGGACGTTCCTGTCAGAGTTTATATCTGGCTACTGTCGGTGTGTCTAGCGGACGTTCCTGTAAGAGTTTATATCTAGCTACAGTTGGTGTGTCTAGCGGACGTTCCTGTCAGAGTTTATATCTGGCTACAGTTGGTGTGTCTAGCAGACGCCCTTGTCAGTGTTTATATCTGGCTACAATTGGTGTGTCTAGCGGGGTTCTTGTCAGTGTTTATATATGGCTACAGTTGGTGTGCCTAACGTGGTTCTTGTCAGTGTTTAAATCTAGCTACAGTTGGTGTGTCTAGCGGGGTTCTTGTCAGTGTTTATATCTGGCAACAGTTGGTGTGTCTAGCGGACGTTCCTGTCAGTGTTTATATCTGGCTACAGTTGGTGTGTCTAGCGGGGTTCTTGTCAGTGTTTATGTCTGGCTACAGTTGGTGTGTCTAGCGGGGTTCTTGTCAGTGTTTATATCTGGCTACAGTTGGTGTGTCTATCGGGGTTCTTGTCAGTGTTTATATCTGGCTACAGTTGGTGTGTCTAGCGGGGTTCTTGTCAGTGTTTATACCTGGCTACAGTTGGTGTGTCTAGCAGATGTCCTTCTCAGTGTTTATATCTGGCTACAATTGGTGTGTCTAGCGGGGATTTTGTGAATGTTTATATCTAGCTACAGTTGGTGTGTCTAGCGATGTTCTTGTCAGTGTTTATATCTGGCTACAATTGGTGTGTCTAGCGGGGTTCTTGTCAGTGTTTATATCTGCCCACAGTTGGTGTATCTAGCGGGGTTCTTGTCAATTTTTATATCTCGCTACAGTTGATGTGTCTATTGATGTGCTTGTCAGTGTTTAAATCTTGCTACAGTTGGTGTATCTAGCGGTGTTCTTGTCAGTGTTTATATCTGGCTACAATTGGTTGTGTCTAGCGGGGTACTTGTCAATTTTTATATCTGGCAACAGTTGATGTGTCTATTGATGTTCTTGTCAGTGTTTATATCTGGCTACAGTTGGTGTGTCTAGCGGACGTTCCTGTAAGAGTTTATATCTGGCTACAGTGGTGTGTCTAGCGGACGTTCCTGTCAGAGTTTATATCTGGATACAGTTGGTGTGTCTAGCAGACGTCCTTGTCAGTGTTTATATCTGGCTACAATTGGTGTGTCTAGCGGGGTTCTCGTCAGTGTTTATAATCTGGCTACAGTTGATGTGTCTAGCGGACGTTCCTGTAAGGTTTATATCTAGCTACAGTTGGTGGTCTAGCGGACGTTCCTGTCAGAGTTTTATATCTGGATACAGTGGTGTGTCTAGCAGACGCCATTGTCAGTGTTTATATCTGGCTACAAATTGGTGTGTCTAGCGGGGTTCTTGTCAGTGTTATATCTGGCTACAGTTGGTGTGTCTAGGGATGTCCTTTCTCAGTGTTTATATCTGGCTACAGTTGTGTATCTAGCTGGTTCTTGTCAATTTTTATATCTGGCTTACAGTTGATGTTGTCTATTGATGTGCTTGTCAGTGTTTATATCTGGCTACAGTTGGTGTGTCTAGCGGGGTTCTTGTCATTGTTTATATCTGGCTACAGTTGGTGTGTTCTAGCGGGGTTCTTGTCAATTTTTATATCTGGCTACAGTTGGTGTGTCTAGCGGGGTTCTGTCAGTGTTTATATCTGGCTACAGTTGGTATGTCTAGCAGATGTCCTGCTCAGTGTTTATATCTGGCTACAGTTGGTGTGTCTAGCGGGGTTCTTGTCAGTGTTTATATCTGGCTGCAGTTGGTTTGTGTCTAGCCGACGTTCCTGTCAGTGTTTATATCTGGCTACTGTTGGTGTGTCTAGCGAATGTTCCTTTAAGAGTTTATATCTGGCTACAGTTGGTGTGTCTAGCGGACGTTCCTCTCAGAGTTTATATCTGGCTACAGTTGGTGTGTCTAGCAGGACGTCCTTGTCAGTGTTTATATCTGGCTACAGTTGGTGTGTCTAGCGTGGTTCTTATCAGTGTTTATATCTGGCTACAGTTGGTGTGTCTAGCGGGTTCTTGTCAGTGTTTATATCTGGCTACATTTGGATGTGTCTAGCAGATGTCTTTGTCAGTGTTTATATCTGGCTACAGTTGGTGTATCTAATGGGGATTTTGTCAGTGTTTATATCTTGCTACAGTTGGTGTGTCTAGCGGGGTTCTTGTCATTGTTTACATCTGGCTACAGTTGGTGTGTCTAGCGGGGTTCTTGTCAGTGTGTATATCTGGCTACAGTTGGTGTGTCTAGCGGGGATTTTGTCAGTGTTTATATCTGGTACAGTTGGTATGTCTAGCAGATGTCCTTCTTAGTGTTTATATCTGGCTACTGTTGGTGTGTCTAGCGGAGTTCTTGTCAGTGTTTATTCTGGCTACAGTTGGTGTGTCTAGCGGGGTTCTTGTCAATATTTATATCTGGCTACGTTGGTGGTCTAGCGGGGTTCTTGTCAGTGTTTATATCTGGCTAAAGTTGGTGTGTCTAATGGGGATTTTGTCAATGTTTATATCTGGCTACAGTTTGGTCTGTCTAGCGGACGTCCTTCCCTAGTGCTTATATCTGGCTACAGTTGGTGTGTCTACGCGGGGGTTCTTGTCATTGTTTATATCTGGCTACAGTTGGTGTGTATAATGGGGATTTTGTCAATGTTTATATCTGGCTACAGTTGGTGTGTCTAGTGGAGGTCCTTCTCAGAGCTTATATCTGGCTACAGTTGATGTGTCTAGCGGGGTTCTTGTCAGTGTTTATATCTGGCTGCAGTTAGTGTGTCTAATTGTGATTTTGTCAATGTTTATATCTGGCTACAGGTGGTGTGTCTAGCGGACGTTCCTGTCAGTGTTTATATCTGGCTACAGTTGGTGTATCTAGCGGGGTTCTTGTCAATGTTTATATCTGGCTATAGTTGATGTATCTATTGATGTTTGTGTCTGTGTTTATATATGGCTACAATTGGTGTGTCTAACGGGGATTTTGTCAATGTTTATATCTGGCTACAGTTGGTGTGTCTAGCGGACGTTCTGTCAATGTTTATATCTGGCTACAATTGGTGTGCCTTGCGGGGTTCTCTGTCAGTGTTTATATCTGCCTACAGTTGGTGTATCTAGCGGGGTTCTTGTCAATGTTTATATCTGGCTACAGTTGATGTGTCTATGATGTGCTTGTCAGTGTTTATATCTTGCTACAGATGGTGTATCTAGCGGTTGTCTGTCAGTGTTTATATCTGGCTACAATTGGTGTGTATAGCGGGGTACTTGTCAATTTTTATATCCGGCTACAGTTGATGTGTCTAGTCGGGTTCTTGTCAGTGTTTATATCTGGCTACAGTTGTGTGTCTAGCGGGGCTCTTGTCAGTGTTTATATCTGGCTACAGTTGGTGTGTCTAGTGGGGCTCTTGTCAGTGTTTATATCTGGCTACAGTTGGTGTGTCTAGCGGACGTTCCTGTAAGAGTTATATCTGGCTACAGTTGGTTGTGTCTAGGTGACGTTCCTGTCAGAGTTTATATCCGGCTACAGTTGGTGTGTCTAGCAGACGTCCTTGTCAGTGTTTATATCTGGCTACACTTGGTGTGTCTAGCGGGGTTCTTGTCAGTGTTTATATCTGCCTACAGTTGGTGTATCTAGCGGGGTTCTTGTCAATTTTTATATCTCGCTACAGTTGATGTGTCTATTGATGTGCTTGTCAGTGTTTAAATCTTGCTACAGTTGGTGTATCTAGCGGTGTTCTTGTCAGTGTTTATATCTGGCTACAATTGGTGTGTCTAGCGGGGTACTTGTCAATTTTTATATCTGGCAACAGTTGATGTGTCTATTGATGTTCTTGTCAGTGTTTATATCTGGCTACAGTTGGTGTGTCTAGCGGACGTTCCTGTAAGAGTTTATATCTGGCTACAGTTGGTGTGTCTAGCGGACGTTCCTGTCAGAGTTTATATCTGGCTACAGTTGGTGTGTCTAGCAGACGTCCTTGTCAGTGTTTATATCTGGCTACAATTGGTGTGTCTAGCGGGGTTCTCGTCAGTGTTTATATCTGGCTACAGTTGATGTGTCTAGCGGACGTTCCTGTAAGAGTTTATATCTAGCTACAGTTGGTGTGTCTAGCGGACGTTCCTGTCAGAGTTTATATCTGGCTACAGTTGGTGTGTCTAGCAGACGCCATTGTCAGTGTTTATATCTGGCTACAATTGGTGTGTCTAGCGGGGTTCTTGTCAGTGTTTATATCTGGCTACAGTTGGTGTGTCTAGCGGATGTCCTTCTCAGTGTTTATATCTGGCTACAGTTGTGTATCTAGCTGGGTTCTTGTCAATTTTTATATCTGGCTACAGTTGATGTGTCTATTGATGTGCTTGTCAGTGTTTATATCTGGCTACAGTTGGTGTGTCTAGCGGGGTTCTTGTCATTGTTTATATCTGGCTACAGTTGGTGTGTCTAGCGGGGTTCTTGTCAATTTTTATATCTGGCTACAGTTGGTGTGTCTAGCGGGGTTCTTGTCAGTGTTTATATCTGGCTACAGTTGGTATGTCTAGCAGATGTCCTTCTTAGTGTTTATATCTGGCTACTGTTGGTGTGTCTAGCGGGGTTCTTGTCAGTGTTTATATCTGGCTGCAGTTGGTGTGTCTAGCCGACGTTCCTGTCAGTGTTTATATCTGGCTACTGTTGGTGTGTCTAGCGAATGTTCCTTTAAGAGTTTATATCTGGCTACAGTTGGTGTGTCTAGCGGACGTTCCTCTCAGAGTTTATATCTGGCTACAGTTGGTGTGTCTAGCAGACGTCCTTGTCAGTGTTTATATCTGGCTACAGTTGGTGTGTCTAGCGTGGTTCTTATCAGTGTTTATATCTGGCTACAGTTGGTGTGTCTAGCGGGTTCTTGTCAGTGTTTATATCTGGCTACATTTGGTGTGTCTAGCAGATGTCTTTGTCAGTGTTTATATCTGGCTACAGTTGGTGTATCTAATGGGGATTTTGTCAGTGTTTATATCTTGCTACAGTTGGTGTGTCTAGCGGGGTTCTTGTCATTGTTTACATCTGGCTACAGTTGGTGTGTCTAGCGGGGTTCTTGTCAGTGTGTATATCTGGCTACAGTTGGTGTGTCTAGCGGGGATTTTGTCAGTGTTTATATCTGGCTACAGTTGGTATGTCTAGCAGATGTCCTTCTTAGTGTTTATATCTGGCTACTGTTGGTGTGTCTAGCGGAGTTCTTGTCAGTGTTTATTCTGGCTACAGTTGGTGTGTCTAGCGGGGTTCTTGTCAATATTTATATCTGGCTACAGTTGGTGTGTCTAGCGGGGTTCTTGTCAGTGTTTATATCTGGCTAAAGTTGGTGTGTCTAATGGGGATTTTGTCAATGTTTATATCTGGCTACAGTTGGTCTGTCTAGCGGACGTCCTTCCCAGTGCTTATATCTGGCTACAGTTGGTGTGTCTAGCGGGGTTCTTGTCATTGTTTATATCTGGCTACAGTTGGTGTGTATAATGGGGATTTTGTCAATGTTTATATCTGGCTACAGTTGGTGTGTCTAGTGGAGGTCCTTCTCAGAGCTTATATCTGGCTACAGTTGATGTGTCTAGCGGGGTTCTTGTCAGTGTTTATATCTGGCTGCAGTTAGTGTGTCTAATTGTGATTTTGTCAATGTTTATATCTGGCTACAGGTGGTGTGTCTAGCGGACGTTCCTGTCAGTGTTTATATCTGGCTACAGTTGGTGTATCTAGCGGGGTTCTTGTCAATGTTTATATCTGGCTATAGTTGATGTATCTATTGATGTTTGTGTCTGTGTTTATATATGGCTACAATTGGTGTGTCTAACGGGGATTTTGTCAATGTTTATATCTGGCTACAGTTGGTGTGTCTAGCGGACGTTCTGTCAATGTTTATATCTGGCTACAATTGGTGTGCCTTGCGGGGTTCTTGTCAGTGTTTATATCTGCCTACAGTTGGTGTATCTAGCGGGGTTCTTGTCAATGTTTATATCTGGCTACAGTTGATGTGTCTATTGATGTGCTTGTCAGTGTTTATATCTTGCTACAGATGGTGTATCTAGCGGTGTTCTTGTCAGTGTTTATATCTGGCTACAATTGGTGTGTATAGCGGGGTACTTGTCAATTTTTATATCCGGCTACAGTTGATGTGTCTAGTCGGGTTCTTGTCAGTGTTTATATCTGGCTACAGTTGGTGTGTCTAGCGGGGCTCTTGTCAGTGTTTATATCTGGCTACAGTTGGTGTGTCTAGTGGGGCTCTTGTCAGTGTTTATATCTGGCTACAGTTGGTGTGTCTAGCGGACGTTCCTGTAAGAGTTTATATCTGGCTACAGTTGGTGTGTCTAGCGGACGTTCCTGTCAGAGTTTATATCTGGCTACAGTTGGTGTGTCTAGCAGACGTCCTTGTCAGTGTTTATATCTGGCTACACTTGGTGTGTCTAGCGGGGTTCTTGTCAGTGTTTATATCTGCCTACAGTTGGTGTATCTAGCGGGGGTCTTGTCAATGTTTATATCTGGCTACAGTTGATGTGTCTATTGATGTGCTTGTCAGTGTTTATATCTTGCTACAGTTGGTGTATCTAGCGGTGTTCTTGTCAGTGTTTATATCTGGCTACAATTGGTGTGTCTAGCGGGGTACTTGTCAATTTTTATATCCGGCTACAGTTGATGTGTCTAGCGGGGTTCTTGTCAGTGTTTATATCTGGCTACAGTTGGTGTGTCTAGCAGATTTCCTTCTCAGTGTTTATATCTGGCTACAGTTGGTGTGTCTAGCGGCGTTCTTGTCAGTGTTTATATCTGGCTACAGTTGGTGTGTCTAGCGGGGTTCTTGTCAGTGTTTATATCTGTCTACAGTTGGTGTGTCTAGCCGACGTTCCTGTCAGTGTTTATATCTGGCTACAGTTGGTGTGTCTAGTGGACGTTCCTGCAAGAGTTGATATCTGGCTACAGTTGGTGTGTCTAGCGGACGGTCCTGTCAGAGTTTATATCTGGCTAGAGTGGTGTGTCTAGCGGACGTTCCTTTAAGAGTTTATATCTGGCTACAGTTGGTGTGTCTAGCGGACGTTCCTCTCAGAGTTTATATCTGGCTACAGTTGGTGTGTCTAGCGGACGTGCCTTTAAGAAATTATATCTGGCTACAGTTGGTGTGTCCAGCGGGGTTCTAGTCAGTGTTTATATCTGGCTACAGTTGGCGTGTCTAGCGTGGTTCTTATCAGTGGTTATATCTGGCTACAGTTGGTGTGTCTAGCGGGGTTCTTGTCAGTGTTTATTTCTGGCTACAGTTGGTGTGTCTAGTAGATGTCCTTCTCATTGTTTATATCTGGCTACAGTTGGTGTGTCTAATAGGGATTATGTCAGTGTTTATATCTGGCTACAGCTGGTGTGTCTAGCGGGGTTCTTGTCAGTGTTTATATCTGGCTACAGTTGGTGTGTCTAGCGGGGTTCTTGTCATTGTTTATATATGGCTACTGTTGGTATGTCTAGCAGACGTCCTGCTCAGTGTTTATATCTGGCTACAGTTGGTGTGTCTAGCGGGGTTCTTGTCAGTGTGTATATATGGCTACAGTTGTTGTGTCTAGCGGGGTTCTTATTCGTGTTTATATCTGGCTGCAGTTGTTGTGTCTAGCTGGTTTCTTATCAGTGTTTATATCTGGCTACAGTTGGTGTGTCTAGCGGGGTTCTTGTCAGTGTTTATATCTGGCTACAGTTGGTGTGTCTAGCAGATGTCCTTCTCAGTGTTTATATCTGGCTGCAGTTGGTGTGTCTTGCGGCGTTCTTGTCAGTGTTTATATCTGGCTACAGTTGGTGTGTCTAGCCGACGTTCCTGTCAGTGTTTATATCTGGCTCCAGTTGGTGTGTCTAGCGGACGTTCCTTTAAGAGTTTATATCTGGCTACAGTTGGTGTGTCTAGCCGACGTTCCTCTCACAGTTTATATCTGCCTATAGTTGGTGTGTCTAGCAGACGTCCTTGTCAGTGTTTATATCTGGCTACAGTTGGTGTGTCTAGCGTGGTTCTTATCAGTGTTTATATCTGGTTACAGTTGTTGAGTCTACCGGGGTTCTTGTCTGTGTATATATCTGGCTACAATTGGTGTGTCTAGCGGGGTTCTTGTCAGTGTTTATTTCTGGCTACATTTGGTGTGTCTAGCAGATGTCCTTCTCTGTGTTTATATCTGGCTACAGTTGGTGTGTCTAATGGGGATTTTGTCAATGTTTATATCTGGCTACAGTTGGTGTGTCTAGTGGACGTCCTTCCCAGTGCTTATATATGGCTACAGTTGGTGTGTCTAGCGGGGTTCTTGTCATTGTTTATATCTGGCTACAGTTGGTGTGTATAATGGGGATTTTGTCAATGTTTATATCTGGCTACAGTTGGTGTGTCTAGCGGAGGTCCTTCTCAGAGCTTATATCTGGCTACAGTTGATGTGTATAGCGGGATTCTTGTCAGTGTTTATATCTGGCTGCAGTTGGTGTGTCTAATTGTGATTTTTTCAATGTTTATATCTGGCTACAGTTGGTGTGTCTAGCGGACTTTCCTGTCAGTGTTTATATCTGGCTACAGTTGGTGTATCTAGCGGGGTTCTTGTCAATGTTTATATCTGGCTATAGTTGATGTGTCTATTGATGTTTGTGCCTGTGTTTATATATGGCTACAATTGGTGTGTCTAACGGGGATTTTGTCAATGTTTATATCTGGCTACAGTTGGTGTGTCTAGCGGACGTTCCTGTCAGTGTTTATATCTGGCTACAATTGGTGTGTCTAGCGGGGTTCTTGTCAGTGTTTATATCTGCCTACAGTTGGTGTGTCTAGCGGGGCTCTTGTCAGTGTTTATATCTGGCTACAGTTGGTGTGTCTAGCGGACGTTCCTGTAAGAGTTTATATCTGGCTACAGTTGGTGTGTCTAGCAGACGTTCCTGTCAGTGTTTATATTTGGCTACAATGTGTGTGTCTAGCGGAGGTCCTTCTCAGAGCTTATATCTGGCTATAGTTGATGTGTCTAGCGGGGTTCTTGTCAGTATGTATATCTGGCTGCAGTTGGTGTGTCTAATTGTGATTTTGTCAATGTTTATATCTGGCTACAGTTGGTGTGTCTAGCGGACGTTCCTGTCAGTGTTTATATCTGGCTACAGTTGGTGTATCTAGCGGGGTTCTTGTCAATGTTTATATCTGGCTATAGTTGATGTGTCTATTGTTGTTTGTGTATGTGTTTATATATGGCTACAATTGGTGTGTCTAACGGGGATTTTGTCAATGTTTATATCTGGCTACAGTTGGTGTGTCTAGCGGACGTTCCTGTCAGTGTTTATATCTGGCTACAGTTGGTGTGTCTAGCGGACGTTCCTGTCAGTGTTTATATCTGGCTACAGTTGGTGTGTCTAGCGGACGTTCCTGTCAGTGTTTATATCTGGCTACAATTGGTGTGTCTAGCGGGTTCTTGTCAGTGTTTATATCTGTCTACAGTTGGTGTGTCTAGCGGGGTTCTTGTCAGTGTTTATATCTGGCTACAGTTGGTGTGTCTAGCGGACGTTCCTGTCAGAGTTTATATCTGGCTACAATTGGTGTGTCTAGCAGACGTCCTGTCAGTGTTTATATTTGGCTACAATGTGTGTGTCTAGCGGAGGTCCTTCTCAGAGCTTATATCTGGCTATAGTTGATGTGTCTAGCGGGGTTCTTGTCAGTATGTATATCTGGCTGCAGTTGGTGTGTCTAATTGTGATTTTGTCAATGTTTATATCTGGCTACAGTTGGTGTGTCTAGCGGACGTTCCTGTTAGTGTTTATATCTGGCTACAGTTGGTGTATCTAGCGGGGTTCTTGTCAATGTTTATATCTGGCTATAGTTGATGTGTCTATTGTTGTCTGTGTATGTGTTTATATATGGCTACAATTGGTGTGTCTAACGGGGATTTTGTCAATGTTTATATCTGGCTACAGTTGGTGTGTCTAGCGGACGTTCTTGTCAGTGTTTATATCTGGCTACAGTTGGTGTGTCTAGCGGACGTTCTTGTCAATGTTTATATCTGGCTACAGTTGGTGTGTCTAGCGGACGTTCCTGTCAGTGTTTATATCTGGCTACAATTGGTGTGTCTAGCGGGGTTCTTGTCAGTGTTTATATCTGCCTACAGTTGGTGTATCTAACGGGGTTCTTGTCAATGTTTATATCTGGCTACAGTTGATGTGTCTATTGATGTGCTTGTCAGTGTTTATATCTTGCTACAGTTGGTGTATCTAGCGGTGTTCTTGTCAGTGTTTATATCTGGCTACAATTGGTGTGTCTAGCGGGGTACTTGTCAATTTTTATATCCGGCTGCAGTTGATGTGTCTAGTGGGGTTCTTGTCAGTGTTTATATCTTGCTACAGTTGGTGTGTCTAGCGGGGCTCTTGTCAGTGTTTATATCTGGCTACAGTTGGTGTGTCTAGCGGTGCTCTTGTCAGTGCTTATATCTGGCTACAGTTGGTGTGTCTAGCGGACGTTCCTGTAAGAGTTTATATCTGGCTACAGTTGGTGTGTCTAGCAGACGTCCTTGTCAGTGTTTATATCTGGCTACAATTGGTGTGTCTAGCGGGGTTCTTGTCAGTGTTTATATCTGGCTACAGTTGGTGTGTCTAGCGGACGTTCCTGTAAGAGTTTATATCTGGCTACAGTTGGTATATCTAGCGGACGTTCCTGTCAGAGTTTATATCTGGCTACAGTCGGTGTGTCTAGCGGACGTTCCTGTAAGAGTTTATATATAGCTACATTTGGTGTGTCTAGCGGACGTTCCTGTCAGAGTTTATATCTGGCTACAGTTGGTGTGTCTAGCAGACGCCCTTGTCAGTGTTTATATCTGGCTACAATTGGTGTGTCTAGCGGGGTTATTGTCAGTGTTTATATCTGGCTATAGTTGGTGTGTCTAGCGGACGTTCCTGTCAGTGATTATATCTGGCTACAGTTGGTGTGTCTAGCGGGGTTCTTGTCAGTGTTTATATCTGGCTACAGTTGGTGTGTCTAGCGGGGTTCTTGTCAGTGTTTATATCTGGCTACAGTTGGTGTGTCTAGCGGACGTTCTTGTCAATGTTTATATCTGGCTACAGTTGGTGTGTCTAGCGGGGTTCTTGTCAGTGTTTATGTCTGGCTACAGTTAGTGTGTCTAGCGGGGTTCTTGTCAGTGTTTATATCTGGCTACAGTTGGTGTGTCTATCGGGGTTCTTGTCAGTGTTTATATCTGGCTACAGTTGGTGTGTCTAGCTGGGTTCTTGTCAGTGGTTATATCTGGCTACAGTTGGTGTGTCTAGCGGACGTTCCTGTAAGAGTTTATATCTGGCTACAGTTGGTGTGTCTAGCGGACGTTCCTGTCAGAGTTTATATCTGGCTACAGTTGGTGTGTCTAGCGGACGTGCCTTTAAGAAAGTATATCTGGCTACAGTTGGTGTGTCCAGCGGACGTTCCTCTCAGAGTTTATATCTGGCTACAATTGGTGTGTCTAGCGGGGTTCTTGTCAGTGTTTATATCTGGCTACAGTTGGTGTGTCTAGCGGGGTTCTTGTCAGTGTTTATATCTGGCTACAGTTGGTGTGTCTAGCGGGGTTTTTGTCAGTGTTTATATCTGGTTACAATTGGTGTGTCTAGCGGGGTTCTTGTCAGTGTTTATATCTGGCTACAGTTGGTGTGTCTAGCGGGGTTCTTGTCAGTGTTCACACCTGGCTACAGTTGGTATGTCTAGCAGATGTCCTTCTCAGTGTTTATATCTGGCTACAGTTGTTGTTTCTAGCGGGGATTTTGTGAATGTTTATATTTAGATACAGTTGGTGTGTCTAGCGGACGTTCCTGTCAGTGTTTATATCTGGCTACAGTTGGTGTGTCTATTGATGTTCTTGTCAGTGTTTATATCTGGCTACAGTTGGTGTGTCTAGCGGGGTTCTTGTCAGTGTTTATATCTGGCTACAGTTGGTGTGTCTAGCGGGGTTCTTGTCAGTGTTTATATCTGGCTACAGTTGGTGTGTCTAGCAGACGTCCTTCTCAGTGTTTATATCTGGCTACAGTTGGTGTGTCTTGCGGCGTTCTTGTTAGTGTTTATATCTGGCTACAGCTGGTGTGTCTAGCCGACGTTCCTGTCAGTGTTTATATCTGGCTACAGTTGGTGTGTCTAATGGGGATGTTGTCAGTGTTTATATCTGGCTACAGTTGGTGTGTCTAGCGGGGTTCTTGTCATTGTGTATATCTGGCTACAGTTGGTGTGTCTAGCGGGGCTCTTGTCAGTGTGTATATCTGGCTACAGTTGGTGTGTCTAGCGGGGTTTTTGTCAGTGTTTATATCTGACTACAGTTGGTATGTCTAGCAGATGTCCTTCTTAGTGTTTATATCTGGCTACAGTTGGTGTGTCTAGCGGCGTTCTTGTCAGTGTTTATATCTGGCTACAGTTGGTGTGTCTAGCCGACGTTCCTGTCAGTGTTTATATCTGGCTACAGTTGGTGTGTCTAATGGGGATTTTGTCAGTATTTATATCTGGCTACAGTTGGTGTGTCTAGCGGGGTTCTTGTCATTGTTTATATCTGGCTACAGTTGGTGTGTCTAGCGGGGTTCTTGTCAGTGTTTATATCTGGCTGCAGTTGGTGTGTCTAGCGGGGTTCTTGTCAATATTTATATCTGGCTACAGTTGGTGTGTCTAGCGGGGTTCTTGTCAGTGTTTATATCTGGCTAAAGTTGGTGTTTTTAATGGGGATTTTGTCAATGTTTATATCTGGCTACAGTTGGTGTGTCTAGCGGAGGTCCTTCTCAGAGCTTATATCTGGCTACAGTTGGTGTGTCTAGCGGGGTTCTTGTCAGTGTTTTTATCTGGCTGCAGTTGGTGTGTCTAATTGTGATTTTGTCAATGTTTATATCTGGCTACAGTTGGTGTGTCTAGCGGACGTTCCTGTCAGTGTTTATATCTGACTACAGTTGCTGTATCTAGCGGGGTTCTTGTCAATGTTTATTTCTGGCTATAGTTGATGTGTCTATTGATGTTTTTGTCTGTGTTTATATATGGCTACAATTGGTGTGTCTAACGGGGATTTTGTCAATGTTTATATCTGGCTACAGTTGGTGTGTCTAGCCGACGTTCCTGTCAGTGTTTATATCTGGCTACAGTTGGTGTGTCTAATGGGGATTTTGTCAGTGTTTATATCTGGCTACCGTTGGTGTGTCTAGCGGGGTTCTTGTCATTGTTTATATCTGGCTACAGTTGGTGTGTCTAGCGGGGTACTTGTCAATTTTTATATCCGGCTACAGTTGGTATGTCTAGCAGATGTCCTTCTCAGTGTTTATATCTGGCTACATTTGGTGTGTCTAGCGGGGTTCTTGTCAGTGTGTATATCTGGCTACAGTTGTTGTGTCTAGCGGGGTTCTTGTCGGTGTTTATATCTGGCTACAGTTGGTGTATCTAGCAGATGTCCTTCTCAGTGTTTATATCTGGCTACAGTTGGTGTGTCTTGCGGCGTTCTTGTCAGTGTTTATATCTGGCTACAGTTGGTGTGTCTAGTGGAAGTTCCTGTCAGTGTTGATATCTGGCTACAGTTGGTGTGTCTAGCGGACGTTCCTTTAAGAGTTTATATCTGGCTACAGTTGGTGTGTCTAGCGGACGTTCCTCTCTGAGTTTATATCTGGCTACAGTTGGTGTGTCTAGCAGACGTCCTTGTCACTGTTTATATCTGGCTACAGTTGGTGTGTCTAGCGTGGTTCTTATCAGTGTTTATATCTGGCTACAGTTGGTGTGTCTAGCGGGGTTCTTGTCAGTGTTTATATCTGGCTACAGTTGGTGTGTCTAGCGGGGTTCTTGTCAGTGTTTATATCTGGCTACATTTGGTGTGTCTAGCGGGGTTCTTGTCAGTGTTTATATCTGGCTACAGGTGGTGTGTCTAGCAGACGTCCTGCTCAGTGTTTATATCTGGCTACAGTTGGTGTGTCTAACGGGGTTCCTGTCAGTGTTTATATCTGGCTACAGTTGGTGTGTCTAGCAGACGTCCTTCGCAGTGTATATATCTCGATATAGTTGTTGTGTTTAGCGGGGTTCTTGTTAGTGGTTATATCTGGCTACAATTGGTGTGTCTAGCGGACGTTAGTGTCAATGTTTATATCTTGCTACAGTTGGTGTGTCTAGCGGACGTTCCTGTCAGTGTTTATATGTGGCTACAGTTTGTGTGTCTAGCGGACGTTCCTTTCAGTGTTTACATCTGGCTACAGTTGGTGTGTCTGGCGGGGTTCTTGTCAGTGTTTATATCTGGCTACAGTTGGTGTGTCTAGCGGACGTTCCTGTCAGTGTTTATATCTGGCTACAGTTGGTGTGTCTAGCGGACGTTCCTGTCAGTGTTTATATCTGGCTACAGTTGGTGTGTCTAGCGGGGTTCTTGTCAATGTTTATATCTGGCTACAGTTGGTGTGTCTAGCGGGGTTCTTGTCAATATTTATATCTGGCTACAGTTGTTGTGTCTAGCGGGGTTCTTGTCAATATTTATATCTGGCTAAAGTTGGTGTGTCTAGCGGGGTTCTTGTCAGTGTTTATATCTGGCTAAAGTTGGTGTGTCTAATGGGGATTTTGTCAATGTTAATATCTGGCTACAGTCGGTGTGTCTAGCGGAGGTCCTTCTCAGTGCTTATATCTGGCTAAAGTTGGTGTGTCTAGCGGGGTTCTTGTCAGTGTTTATATCTGGCTACGGTTGGTGTGTCTAATGGGGATTTTGTCAATGGTTATATCTGGCTACAGTTGGTGTGTCTAGCGGAGGTCCTTCTCAGTGCTTATATCTGGCTACAGTTGGTGTGTCTAGCGGGGTTCTTGTCAGTGTTTATATCTGGCTGCAGTTGGTGTGTCTAATTGTGATTTTGTCAATGTTTATATCTGGCTACAGTTGGTGTATCTAGCGGTGTTCTTCTCAGTGTTTATCTCTGGCTACAATTGGTGTGTCTAGCGGGGTACTTGTCAATGTTTATATCTGGCTACAGTTGATGTGTCTATTGATATTCTTGTCAGGGTTTCTATCTGGCTACAGTTGGTGTGTCTATCGGGGTTTTTGTCAGTGTTTATATCTGGCTACAGTTGGTGTGTCTAGCAGATGTCCTTCTCAGTGTTTATATCTGGCTACAGTTGGTGTGTCTAGCGGCGTTCCTGTCAGTGTTTATATCTGGCTACAGTTGGTGTGTCTAGTGGACGTTCCTGAAGAGTTGATATCTGGTTACAGTTGGTGTGTCTAGCGGACGTTCCTGTCAGAGTTTATATCTGGCTACAGTTGGTGTGTCTAGCGGACGTTCCTCTCAAAGTTTATATCTGGCTACAGGTGGTGTGTCTAGCAGTCGTCCTTGTCAGTGTTTATATCTGGCTACAGTTGGTGTGTCTAGCGGGGTTCTTATCAGTGGTTATATTTGGCTACAGTTGGTATGTCTAGCGGGGTTCTTGTCAGTGTTTATACCTTGCTACAGTTGGTATGTCTAGCATATGTCCTTCTTAGTGGTTATATCTGGCTACAGTTGGTGCGTCTAGCGCGGTTCTTGTCAGTGTTTATATCTGGCTACTGTTGGTGAGTCTAGCGGGGTTCTTGTCAGTGTTTATATCTGGCTACAGTTGGTGTGTCTAGCGGGGTTCTTGTCAGTGTTTATACCTTGCTACAGTTGGTATGTCTAGCAGATGTCCTTCTTAGTGTTTATATCTGGCTACAGTTGGTGTGTCTAGCGGGGTTCTTGTCAGTGTTTATACCTTGCTACAGTTGGTATGTCTAGCAGATGTCCTTCTTAGTGTTTATATCTGGCTACAGTTGGTGCGTCTTGCGCGGTTCTTGTCAGTGTTTATATCTGGCTACTGTTGGTGACTCTAGCGGGGTTCTTGTCAGTGTTTATATCTGGTTACAATTGGTGTGTCTAGCTATGTTCTTGTCAGTGTGTATATCTGGCTACAGTTGATGTGTCTAGCGGGGTTCTTGTCAGTGATTATATCTGGCTACAATTGTTGTATCTAGCGGGGTTCTTATCAGTGTTTATATCTGGCTACAGTTGGTGTGTCTAGCGGGGTTCTTGTCAATGTTTATATCTGGCTACTGTTGGTGACTCTAGCGGGGTTCTTATCAGTGTTTATATCTGGCTACAGTTGGTGTGTCTGGCGGGGTTCTTGTCAGTGTTTATATCTGGCTACAGTTGGTCTGTCTAGCGGGGTTCTTGTCAGTGATTATATCTGGCTACAATTGTTGTGTCTAGCGGGGTTCTTATCAGTGTTTATATCTGGCTACAGTTGGTGTGTCTGGCGGGGTTCTTGTCAGTGATTATATCTGGCTACAGTTGGTGTATCTAGCGGGGTTCTTGTCAATGTTTATATCTGGCTATATTTGATGTGTCTATTGATGTTCTTGTCAGTGTTTATATCTGGCTACAGTTGGTGTGTCTAGCGGACGTTTCTGTCAGTGTTTATATGTGGCTACAGTTGGTGTGTCTAGCGGACGTTCCTGTCAGTGTTTATATCTGGCTACAGTTGGTGTGTCTAGCGGGGTTCTTGTCAGTGTTTATATGTGGCTACAGTTGGTGTGTCTAGCGGACGTTCCTGTCAGTGTTTATATCTGGCTATAGTTGGTGTATCTATCGGGGTTCTTGTCAATGTTTATATCTGGCTATAGGTGATGTGTCTATTGATGTTCTTGTCAGTGTTTATATCTGGCTACAGTTGGTGTGTCTAGCGGACGTTCCTGTCAGTGTTTATATGTGGCTACAGTTGGTGTGTCTAGCGGACGTTCCTGTCAGTGTTTATTTCTGGATACAGTTGGTCTGTCTAGCTGACGTTCTTGTCAATATTTATATCTGGCTACAGTTGGTGTGTCTAGCGGGGTTCTTGTCAGTGTTTATATCTGGCTGCAGTTGGTGTGTCTAATGGGGATTTTGTCAATGTTTATATCTGGCTACAGTTGGTGTATCTAGCGGGGTTCTTGTCAATGTTTATATCTTACTATAGTTGATGTGTCTATTGATGTTCTTGTCAGTGTTTATATATGGCTACAGTTGGTGTGTCTAATGGGGTTCTTGTCAGTGTTTATATCTGGCTACAGTTGGTGTGTCTAATGGTGATTTTGTCAGTATTTATATCTGGCTGCAATTGGTGTGTTTAGCGGGGTTCTTGTCAGTGTTTATATCTGGCTGCAATTGGTGTGTCTAGATGGGTTCTTGTCAGTGATTATATCTGGCTATAGTTGGTGTGTTTTCCTTCTACTCCTATGACCACCAATCAATAATTTGTTTACGTGCTGTCTTGTTGGCCTTGCTATTCCCGTAACAACTGATGGTTCTGTCAGTTGGTGATATAGCGTGTGCTTAACAACAGGAAGATGCAGCTGCGCTATAGATACACATAGTCTCTTTGATGTGTCTCCGCGTTGAAGAGGTAGGGCGGCTTGGGTGGTCTACCAACTCCAAGAGCTGTGCCGACGGTAGCGCAGTTTCTGGTAGGGTCTCCCATGTTAAGAGATAGAAACCAGACGAAATGAGACAAATGTGTTGCCTTTTAGGTAGACTGGGGACAGTCAGAGGCTTGTTGAAGTCGCGTATGTGTTTGATGAAGCAGTGCATCACAATGCACTTGATGATGATGATGATGAGATACGCAGACTTGGAGACGTTGAAAGATACTCAGACGTGTTGAAGGTAAATGATACACAAATGTTCTCAGTTAAAGTAAGATCAAGCGTTGAAGCTTACACGGGCATAGTATGTTGTGTGATACAGAGGCGCTATGACGTTATAAGATATACAGGCGTGTGACGCCACAAGATACACAGCCATGTGACGTTGAAAGACACACAGGCTCGTGCTGACGTGAGTAGATACACAGACGTGCAGGATACACTAGAACATCTCCCTTCACAGATGCAGACGCGAGCCGTGCTAGCCAGCATCATAGTCCGAGACTGGGTTCGAGGGGAACATGCGTAACGAGTGAGAGGCTGTTTTCTTTTCGCCTCTATGCGTCAACAGACATATGCGTCTCGGCAACTGTTAGCTAGCGATCCGACGAACACCACTACAGTGTAACTAAGTCCTGCCGGGGGAAACGGGGGGAAAGCAACCAAGACCCCTTTCCACTGAGGAGGAATTTGCTGCCAACATAGATCTTTTCCTTTCTGCCACCGACCGGCGTTACACACTTGCACTGTGGCCAAAAATCCTTGCCGCTGTCTTTGAAATCAACATCAGCGCAGGCCTGCCAGCACCACACATTTTGCTACATTTTTCTTGTTCGGTTATTTTTCCCTGTGTCGGATTTTGGTTAGATAATTTCGTGTAGCGATAAACTCAAGGAAGGAGCTGAAGTGAAGTGTTAAGCTCGGGATGTTAGCTCAGCATGTTCATGGGATAATCAGAGTGTACTGTGGCGTGTGCTGAGATTCATTCACTGGCTAGGCCGCGAGCAGGAGGTTAATGTTATGCAATTTGGTGCAGGAAAACAACGGGGGAAAATGGTGAGTAGTTTTTGAATAAATTAGGATGGTCGCGTTCTTTTCAGCATTCTGACGGAGATGTATTTTGTTGTATGTTCCAATGTGTTTGCTTAATGCTTATTATGTTGTATTGCGATGTTTGCCAGTGATAATGTGTGGGTGCTTAAGGTTCAACTGTTGGAGAGAGTGTACACGCTTCGCGTCAAATGTACAAGAACACAAGATGTTAGTTTCCGCCACACCGTAGGTTGGACAAGGATTGGCAACGAAAACAAAGGCAGAAAGATTAGACGTTGGCAGTAGCTCTGCTTCCTCAACAATAATCCCCGTCTTCTTCAGGTGCAGATACTGGTCTGGGGCAGGCATTGGTGATCACGACACTTCAATCATTCCTGTCATCAGATACTGGTCTGGTGGGGCAGGCATTGGTGATCACGAAACTTCAATCATTCCTGTCATCGGATATTTTTTTTTTTTTTGGGGGGGGGGGGGGTTGTTCGCTCGACTTGAACTCAAGCGTACTCCATACACGTGCTACTACTTCTGGTGCACTTGTTGATTCAGCTACTTATATTACTGTGTCAAGCCCAGCTGTTTCAGTTTAAACAATCCACATACATCGCTCACTGTGTTCCCTTGCTTCTTGTGTCTGTCCCCCCCCCCCCCTTCTTCCCCACATAAGACTACTATTTCTGCTTCACCTCATTTGTTGATACCTCCCTGTTATCTGACATTGTAATGATGTTCATGTTGCTTATATTACTATGTGACTCGGAATTTTAAGCATTCCACAAACATCTTTCTCACTGTGTTTCTTTGCTTCTCTTGGCTAGTCTCCCCCTCCCCCACATAAAGTTATATTTAATTTTTGTGTTCCAACTCTTCTGTTACATTCCTCATATTCTCAATTGTCTTTTGGTAATGATTTGGATATGATCTAGTTTCTCTTCCCCCTACCCCCGCTCACTTTGAACTTAAACGTAGTCCAACCACAATGCTACTACTTCTAGTGTAATGGACTGATGTTTGGTGTGGATTAGATTTCCCTATTACACAGTTTCTCTATTACCGGTGTCCCTCGTCATCAGGCGAACCCACTCTAATTTCTTAGGAACTTGTAATTTATGTCCCCAAGTCAAGGACTAGAAATCAACATTTCAGTCCAACTGATCGAAGTAGGGGATGAACAGATTACCTCGGCATTAACACCGGAAGTTTAAGAGTAATCGCTCTTATCCATTTGGTCATGCTGACCTACATGTGGTCTAGTGATACACAAAGTTGTGAAGACATCAGCAGTGACTGTCCTCTCTGACCGATCTAGTGATACACAAAGTTGTGAAGACATCAGCAGTGACTGTCCTCTCTGACCGATCTAGTGATACACAAAGTTGTGAAGGCATCAGCAGTGATTGTCCTTTCTGTCCGATCTAGTGATACACAAAGTTGTGAAGACATCAGCAGTGACTGTCCTCTCTGACCGATCTAGTGATACACACAGTTGTGAAGGCATCAGCAGTGATTGTCCTTTCTGTCCGATCTAGTTATACACAAAGTTGTGAAAGCAATGGCAAACTGCTGAACGTAAAATTGTCTAAAAATTCAACCCGGAGTTGATCGCAACGTCCTGTAAAGGACTTTTTGTGTCCTTAAGCTTGCCCCCCCCCCCCCCCCCCCGAGAGCTGGGTTGGAGTCCTTTGACCTTGACATACCTAGCCCTGTCGGGGGTGGGGGGGGGGTGGGTGGGGGTGGTGAGGAATTCGCTAACCTAGATTATAGCCCTGTGGGAATGGGGAATTCGCTAACCTAGACTATAGCCCTGTGGGAATGGGGAATTCGCTAACCTAGATCCTAGTCCTATGGGGATGGGGAATTCGCTAAACTAGATCCTAGTCCTGTGCGAATGGGGAATTCGCTAACCTAGATTATAGCCCTGTGGGAATGGGGAATTCGCTAACCTAGATCCTAGTTCTGTGGAGACGGGGAATTCGCCAACCTAGATCCTAGTCCTATAGAGATGGGGAATTCGCTAACCCAGATCCTAGTCCTGTGGGGAAGGGGAATTTGCTAACCTAGATCCTAGTCCTGTGGGGATGGGGAATTCGCTAACCTAGATCCTAGTCCTGTGGGGATGGGGAATTCGCTAACCTAGATCCTAGTCCTGTGGGGATGGGGAATTCGCTAACCTAAATCCTAGTCCTATGGGGATGGGGAATTCGCTAACCTAGATCCTAGTCCTGTGGGGATGGGGAATTCGCTAACCTGTATGTACTACTACTGTGCTACCGTGTTTCTCCGAAAATAAGACCGGGTCTACTATTAATTGTAGCTTCAAAAAATGCACTAGGGCTTATTTTCGGGGGATGTATTATTATTATTATTATTATTTTTTTTTTAAGATAGAAAAAATTCTACTATTACTCATGTACAAAATTCTACATTTATTAAAATACAGTCATGTCATCTTCTTCTGGAACATCGTCATAACTCTCCAAATCCCGAATTCCGTCTGATCAATTGTCGTTTGAGATCCTATGCCCTTAAACACTGCAGTTTCATCCATGGCAATCATGGTGGAGAGTTGGTATTTAGAAAAGTCGATGCCATCAAGTACTTGAATGCAAGTGCACGTATAATAACTTCATTCTAGCTGACGATCTTAACTTGGGCTTATTTTAGGGGTAGGTCTTTTATTAAAAGTATCTTGAAAAATCGTGCTAGGGCTTATTTTAGGGATAGGTCTTAATTTCGGGGAAACACTGTATGTACTGGCACCTTGCCGTCTTGACGGGCGATAATTTGTTACATTGTGCTTTAAAAAAAAGGCATAATAACTTCTGCATAGAAGAAAGCCTGGGTTGAATTGTAGAGACCATGTGTTGCCCATGTAGCATGACCCTTCTCTCGGTCTGCCTAGTTTACTCCAGAGGAAAGGTAACACCAATACATCTAGAACAAGACAAGCCGCAGAAGCTACCGTATCAGCAAAGCAGTGCTCTAATTGTTCGACTGTCGGAGCTTCGATCTTAGACTTGTTGCCGACCAATGCTGAAGACCTGGTCTGCCCTGCCATGACATTTAATCGTTAGTCTGCATCACCAGGATAAGGCTTGTGCCCTCCCAGTTGAGCTCATACCCCCGAAGCCGTTGGCACAATGTACGGTGTCGGGTTTGATGAGCGCCGCCCAAAAATCAGGTAGAACCGTCTACTGTCATACGGTAGATCAGTCATATGTGATTAAGACCTGACTGACTAATTAACCTAGCCTACATATATAATAAACAAAGAGTTTGTTTAGATCTTGCTGAAAAACAACCACTATGTACATGCCTGACTAGGATATTTAACCAGGTAAACGTAAACATTATGATTAGGTAAAAAGAAGATGGGGAAAAACAATATAATAAATATGATAAAAACTAGACAAGTATGAATACAACGAAATAAGTCAAACACAACACAGCTGCCGGTGGTTTCTAGCAGATTATACCTTTTCAAGAACAATTCAAACATAAATATTAAGAAACGTAATAAGAAAGTAAAACACGCAGTAGATGTATATTAAAATAGTTGTCATGTTTCTAAAGGGGTAATCCCACTTATGTCTGTCTGTCTGCCTGCCTGTCTGCCTGCCTGCCTGCCTGCCTGTCTGTCTGCCTGCCTGCCTGTCTGTCTGCCTGCCTGCCTGTCTGTCTGTCTGTCTGTCTGTCTGTCTGTCTTTTATTACTAACATAGGCCAATGATAAGATAGTCCGCATATGCGGACGAACCAACCAACCATCCAACCAACCAACCAACCAACCAACCAACCAACCAACCTGTAGCCAGCCAGTCAATCAATCAATCAATCAATCAATCAATCAATCAATCAGTCAATCAGTCAGTCAATCAATCAACAAACCGATCAATTAATCATTCAATCAATCCATCCATCCATCAATCAATCAATCAATCAATCAATCAATCAATCAATGAATCAATCAACCTACTAAACCAGTGCTTCCCAAAGTGGTGGTCCGTGGACCGGTGCCGGTCAGCGAGCCCTACTTTGCGGGTCGGCAACGTGAGTTGAAAAAAAGTAAGAAAAAGTTAAATATTTTCTCCTTTAAGGATTGTTTAGAACTTTTTAAAAACAAAATTGTCTTTTTCTCAAATCATGATATCCGCACCGTTTTTATGGTGATTTAATTTTAAAATAAACTTGAGCCTGCGGCCGTATAGCCCAAGGAGTATTTATTAAGGAGAAGCGAATCATTGGTTCAATGGGAAAGTTAAAAATAGTAACCAGCTGAGACCGATACTAAAAGCCGGCCTGGTCGACGACATTTGTTTATAGTAAAGCTCACTAATCTACTTCTCGTTTTTTGGGTGATTCATTCATTGCCTTTTTAAGCTTTACTGCAGTTCCCCTCATTCTTGTTTACCATTGTCCATTCCCTTGAACTGCTACTATATGTTTCACGTTTCTTCTTCGTAGTCTGTCAGATTGTTGTCGATTTTTCAGTCCGTTTCGCGCGCGCGTGTGATTGTGTTTTCTATGCGGCGTGCTACCCTTACCGCCCTACACACATGTGGTTAAACAATGGATTCAGATAAGTACCTTTAATTAGTTTAATATTGTCATAGTGTGTTTCATGTAGGTTTGTGTCGGTTTGTATTTGTTTGTCCTGTGCTGACGAAGGCTTTGGCCGCAACGTCCAATTTGTCTCTTGTAGTCGTGTTTTAGTAAAGCTCACAATCTACTTCTCGTTTTTTTGGGTAATTCATTTGTTGACGACGTACGTTTCTTTTGTTTCCTATGTGACGAAAAAGTGAGAAAGATGCGCATTATAATTTGCTGATTGTCATAAGATGCAGAACATACGTGATTTTCGTTGTACGATTATAATACGTTTTGCCGTCATCTGAGCGAGTGAAGGTGTTAGATACATCTGCAAAGTATTTTTCATTACAGCTAGACGAAAGCATGGACGTTGCCAACTTAGCGATTCTGATGGTGTATATGAGATATCGATACAAAGACAACTTGGAAGAAGAGTGTTTCTTTTTCGTCAATGAGCATTATTAAGACAAAATACAGAAACAGTATGGAAATTTGTTCTCCGTTGCGGGTCCCACCCCTCGCATTAAATAGTTACTGTTAGCAGCTGATCATTAAATCATTTTTATTACTACATCCTGCAATTTAATCAGCTTTTTTAAAATCTGATTTGGTATAGTTTACTAAGATATATTTTATTTTAATTTTATATTGGTGTTCATTACTGTCAGTGTATACGAATATACACACCTTTACAAAAAGACCTAAATGTAGTTTTGCATTTGAAAAATTGTTTGATTTGTAAATCTCTACAATGCAATATTTACTCATGAAAATGGGACCACCATTAAATAAATCACCGTCATCCAATAATATTATGGATCAGCTTTTAGCGCACCGGGACAACATCCACAATTATGTTAAATCTGATATTTATATTAAAATCTATATTGAGGTCATATACAATTCCAGATTACAAGGAGAAAATTGTTTTAAACGGCACCGGTGCCTGGTGCAAAAGGAAAATTTTATGTCGGTCAGCGAAAGTGAAAAGTTTGGGAAGCGCTCCTGTAAGGGATATGCAACTTAAAAATAATATGGAATACACATCATGTTAACGGAGTAACGTAAAAGTAAAGTAAAGCGCCCCAGCTACGTATTTCCGTTTAGTTTTCTCTGTCAACATTTCTGCTGCAGTTTTTCGAAGCCTACTACTGTTTTGAAATTGCTTGAGAACTGTGCACTTGCCACTGATTTTTTTTTCTCTCATCATTTATTTCAGATTACTAAATATCCTTCTCTGCGTGCGCATTAACGAAGTTGATAAAGTACTCCGATGATAATGTGTTGAGCACGGTCAGATGCGAGCTCGACGGCTACGCTCTTTCCCTGCGAAAGTGAGGGAACTATTGCTCGCTTGTTCTCCCGTGCATCCAGGCCTACACAATGTGATGGCGCTATCATATCACTGACCCATAGCGAGAAACTGCATTGGGAAGAATGTACAGAATGTATTTTTAATGACTGTGGGGTTTTGAAAATATTGCCGTTCCAAGTTTTGTATTTACCTTTTATGTTGCATGAACTCCACAGAGGGTGAACACAAATCTTGGAACGGCAATATTTTCAAAAACTCCACAGTCATTAAAAATACACCCTATACATTCTTTGTCTGTTTTTTCTATTGATTTTGTTGCTGATGCATGTCGATATTTATGAGTCCAGCTACTGTTTGGGCAATTATGTATTAAATAGTTATTTTGTTATTCTCCAAGTTCTGTTTAATTCTGGGTGCTCTTATGAACGTTTTCCCGCGAGAGCTCTGCTTTCTCCAAGCTAGGAGCCGGTGTGAATTATAAATGCGTTTGGTCGTTGATATCCCGAGTGTACGTTCTATCCCTGATCTTTCCTTTTGCTGATATTCTGTATTTGGAATATTTTCATATTTCCTGTTCAGTCGCTTTGTTTTAATCACGGATTTCATGAAAGATGCGTCCAGTCCACAACAAAAGTATAGATGAGTAATTGTTATATTTATATTTTCATGTAGGGTTTTTCATGTAGTTCTATTGGTGTGTGTTTGCTGTTTGTGAGCTGACGAAGGCTTTGGCCGCAGTGTCCAGTTTGTTACTTTTGACCGTGTTCTAGAACAGTTTACCATCTGCTTCTCGTTTGTGTGTGTGTGTGTGTGTGTGTGTGTGTGTGTGTGTGTGTGTGTGTGTGTGTGTGTGCGTGCGCGCGCGCGCGCGGATCAGGGTTGCCACATTGGCTTTTTTAATGCTAAATCTGACAAATCTGGCTTTTTAAAAACAAGTGTGGCGTCAAAAAATGTGATTGGCGTTTGGGCTTTTTTTCTTGGGTTTTTAAACATTTTAAAAATAATTAGCTATAAATGCCTCTTTTTTTAATTGGCCAAGTTAATTTTTATCTTGTTTTAACACTTTTTAGCTAAAACAAATGCAAAACAATAAGCTTAGCTTATACTGCTTTTGGTTCATTCTGGAGAACGAACGTAACAACTAACAAGTATTAAACACTTATGGTTTTCGTACTGTACTTGTACTGTTCTATGCGCACTACCGCACTGCGCAGCCACCATACTGTTCAGTAAAGTTTTCAAATTCATTATACTTTCATCACAAGTATTTCTGATTATTGAGGCCATTATCATGCAAAAGTGGAAACTATCTTATGATACTAATCGGAAATATAATGATCAATGGGAAAAGACATTTGTGTGGCTCAAGAAATCCACTGATGGTTCTGAATAGGCATATTGCAAATTATGCCGGTGTAACAGTAATATTGTTCCAAGACTTTCAAATCTCGCAAATCATGAAACAACAGAAAAACACAAGCGGAGCGCGCCATCTTCTTCACAAAAAACACTTTCAGTGATGAAATTAAGTAAGAATATTGATGATAAAGTCAAATTAGCAGAGTTACAAATTGCTGTTAGCATGGCCTGCCATAGTGCCGTACGCACCATCGATCACTTAGGTGAAATAATGGTAGCCCATGGATGTGGCAGCACTCTTGGTCAGATAAAAGTGCTCCGAACGAAGTGCATATCATTAATAAGAAATGTTATTTTACCATCTTTAAAATCTGATCTAATTCTAGATCTGCAAAACAAGAAGTATACACTCATCATTGATGAGTCCACTGATGTCTCGACCCAAAAGTATTTGTGCATTTTACTTAGATACCTCAGCGAAATGAAATTACTACTAGTTTTCTAGGTTTGATTCCAGTTCAGGAGGCTACAGGAGAGAATATATTTAATTTGATTGGCAATGAAATTGAAAAATGTAATCAAACATTAAAAAATTGCATTGGTTGTGCATCAGATGGTGCTTCCAACATTGTTGGATTCAACAATTCAGTTTGGTCCAGAATGACAGATGTATCTCCTTCATGTGTTCAGTATAAGTGTGTTTGCCATTCATTAGCATTGTGCATCAAATATGCAGTGTCAAAACTACCTTCAAACTACCTTCTTACTTGCTTAATAACACCTATTAGCAATGCTGTAGTGGAGAGGATGTTCTCTCTTTTAACATGCATAAAAACCAAAGCAAGGAATAGACTTCAGCTGTCTCTCTTAGACGCAATTATTAGAATTAGAGCAGAACTATTATCTTCAAACAAGTGCTGTAAGGAATTTGTTCCTTCATCCAAAATGTTGAATGATTTCAAAGCTGAAATTTTATATTCTAAGGAATCCTGTACTGAATTTCTCAACAATGAAGAGTAATACTTATTTGAAGAAGAGGCGTTCATGTGATGTAAATATATTTTAAATGGATATATTTGCCGGGAAATGGTTGTATTTTTTTTGGCATTTTAATTTCTTGATTTGGCTTTTTTCGATCACAGTGATCTGGCAACCATGGGGTGTATGTGTGAGTAGGTGTGTGTGTGTGTGTGTGTGTGTGTGTGTGTGTGTGTGTGAGTGAGTGTGTGTGTGTGTGTGTGAGGAAGGCGGGCGGGGAGGCCGGGGGGGGGGGGGGGGTGTTGATGATTCATTCATTATATTTTGAATAAAGCATAACTGCACGTCGGTTTTTTTGTTGTTTAATAAAATATAGTTTCAGAACCTTTGAAGTAAACGGTGACTAGAGGAGTCAGCGAAAGGGAAAAGCAGGAAACCAAACCTTTGCCGAGAGGGTGGGGGTGTTCTAAATTCGGAAAACTGCGTGTTTGGAATACTTCAGGTAAAAGGTGTAGAGGGAATGGCCGCGTGCAGACGTGACCCACCCTGTCAGCAGATACACGTGGACACATATGTGATGGTTTGCTTCCACGACCCACTCCGTCAGCAGTTACACGGGGACACATCTGTGATGGTTTGCTCCCACGACCCACCCTATCAGCAGATACACGTGGACACATCTCTCATGGTTTGCTCCCACGACCCACTCTGTCAGCAGATACACGTGGACACATTTCTCATGGTTTGCTCCCACGACCGACTCTGTCAGCAGTTACACGTGGACACATCTCTCATGGTTTGTTCCTACGACCCACTCTGCCAGCAGTTACACGTGGACACATCTCTCATGGTTTCCCCCCACGACCCACTCTGTCAGCAGTTACACTTTGCCACATCTCTCATGGTTTGCTCCCAAGACCCACTCTGTCAGCAGATACACGTGGACACATATCTCATGGTTTGCTCCTACGACCCATTCTGTCAGCAGTTACACGTGGACACATCTCTGATGGATTTCCCCCAAGACCCACTCTGTCTGCGGTTACACTTGGCCACATCTCTCATGGTTTGCTCCCACGACCCACTCTGTCAGCAGTTACACGAAGAACATCTCTCATGGTTTGCTCCCAAGACACACTCTGTCAGCAGTTACACTTGGAAACATCTATGATGGTTTGCACCCACGATCCACTTTGTCAGCAGTTACACGTAGAACATCTCTCATGGTTTGCTCCCACGACCCACTATGTCAGCAGTTACACTTGGCCACTGCTCTCATGGTTTGCTACCAAGACCCACTCTGTCAGCAGTTACACTTGGACATATCTCTCATGGTTTGCTCCCACGACTTACTCTGTCAGCAGTTACACTTGGACATATCTCTCATGGCTTGCTCCCACGACCCACTCTGTCAGCAGTTACACGTGGATACATCTCCCATGGCTTGTTCCCATGACCCACTCTGTCAACAGTTACACGTAGAACATCTCTCATGGTTTGCTCCCACGACCCACTCTGTCAGCAGTTACACTTGGACACATTTATGATGGTTTGCACCCACGACCCACTTTGTCAGCAGTTACACGTAGAACATCTCTCATGGTTTGCTCCCACGACCCACTATGTCAGCAGTTACACTTGGCCACAGCTCTCATGGTTTGCTACCAAGACCCACTCTGTCAGCAGTTACACTTGGACATATCTCTCATGGTTTGCTCCCACCACTTACTCTGTCAGCAGTTACACTTGGACATATCTCTCATGGCTTGCTCCCACGACCCACTCTGTCAGCAGTTACACGTGGATACATCTCCCATGGCTTGTTCCCATGACAAACTCTGTCAACAGTTACACGTAGAACATCTCTCATGGTTTGCTCTAACGACCCACTCTGTCAGCAGTTACACTTGGACACATTTATGATGGTTTGCACCCACGACCCACTTTGTCAGCAGTTACACGTAGAACATCTCTCATGGTTTGCTCCCACGACCCACTATGTCAGCAGTTACACTTGGCCACAGCTCTCATGGTTTGCTACCAAGACCCACTCTGTCAGCAGTTACACGTGGACACATCTCTCATGGTTTGTTCCCACGACCCACTCTGTCAGCAGTTATACGTTGACACATCTCTCATGGTTTGTTCCCACGACCCACTCTGTCAGCAGTTACACGTGGACACATCTCTCATGGTTTGCTCCCACGACCCACTCTGTCAGCAGTTATACTTGGCCACAGCTCTCATGGTTTGCACCCAAGACCCACTCTGTCAGCAGTTACACTTGGACATATCTCTCATGGTTTGCTCCCACGACTTACTCTGTCAGCAGTTACAGTTGGACATATTTCTCATGGCTTGCTCCCACGACCTAGTCTGTCAGCAGTTACACGTTGACACACTCTCACGGTTTGCTCCCACGACCCACTCTGTCAGTAGATACACGTGGATACATCTATCATGGTTTGCGCTCTACTTCTTTCCTTCTTCTCCCAAGAAAAGTTCGGCGTAACCGAGAGGTTTAACGCGCCTACAGCTTCTCTGCTGACAGTGATGAGGTGTGCTCTTTCCACACACTAGCCAGTTGGACTTAGATGTTGACTTCTCGTCCTAGACTTTCCCACGTAAATTACAAGTACCTCATAAGTCGGAGTGGGGTTAGCCTGATGGCGAGGGACACTGGTAATAGAAAACACTAACTCTCACTCAAAATCAGTTCAATATACTCACTAGTACAGTGGATTCTCAACAAGTGGGGAATTCCTCCCAAGGAGGGAGTTTTAAGGTTTACCAAAGGGGGTGGATTAAGACCACAGAATGGCAAACTCAAAATGGCTTCATGCACAATATCACGAACTTTCTATTGAGCATTTTGTTTGATGAAGCACAATTGCTGGCACTTCTGGTGTTGTGTATTAAGTGACAATTCTTTGACTTTTTAAATGTTATTTTGAATGCACCTTTTGAGGCTGACAATTTTGGAAAGGAGAGAATTATTCTTCTTTCGTTCGCTGGAAAGGGGGAAATTATATTCTGACACTATGTTGAAAGGGTGCATGGGCCAAAAAAAAAAAAGGTTGAGAACCACTGCACTAGTAGTAGTGACTAGTAGTAGTCGTAGCTCGTGTGAATGACTACGTTCAAGCTCAAAACTAGCGAACGCAACAACCGTAAAAAAGAAATCTCACAATAAAGTAGAGACCCAAAAACTAACTCATCCCAAGCCCTTTGTAGACGTTTTGTTTTGTTGATTGGTTGGATTTTCTTGGTTGTGTTAATTTGTTTTTTGTTTTTTTACGGGAGGAAGTGGCCAGTCGCACGCCAACACCCATTTGTCGTCTCTTACGACATGTTTTGCTGCAGATTTACTACTATTCTTTGCTTCCCCTACGACCTCCGCTGTGACGCGGACGGTTTCGTCTGATAACTCGCCAAAATTTCTGGTCAAAAATGATCCCCCAGGAAATAGTTTAAAGGCAAACGGCATAGAGACAGACAAAAGACATCCTTATGGCCGCACTCCATAACTGGATTGTGAAAGCAATGCCTCTTGATTGAGGATTGTTGGCAATCATAGAAGATAAGCAATGGCGATCGACATTTATAACTGCGCTCAGCCATTTCACGTTATCGATTGATTCCAGGGAATGCGGTTTGAAACTTATTTGTGGTTTGTAATCCGGAAGGACACCCCGTGCTTTGTCAATGCTGACACCGAACATGAAATGTCTTACGTCTTTTCCTGGTGCGTAACAATGTGAAGATAGGCTTTTTTTCTGGGTGCGTGGTAGAAGTGGGTTATGTTTCTGGGTTCTTGGTAGAAGTGGGTTCTTTTTCTGGGTGCGTGGTAGAAGTGGGTTCTTTTTCTGGGTTCTTGGTAGAAGTGAGTTCTTTTTCTGGGTTCTTGGTAGAAGTGGGTTCTTTTTCTGGGTGCGTGGTAGAAGTGGGTTCTTTTTCTGAGTGCGTGGTAGAAATGGGTTCTTTTTCTGGGTTCTTGGTAGAAGTGGGTTCTTTTTCTGGGTGCGTGGTAGGAATGAGTTCTTTTTCTGGGTGCGTGGTAGAAGTGTTTTTTTTTTGGGTGCGTGGTAGAAGTGGGTTCTTTTTCTGGGTGCGTGGTAGAAGTGGGTTCTTTTTGGGTGCGTGGTAGAAGTGGGTTCTTTTTGGGTGCGTGATAGAAGTGGGTTCTTTTTTGGGTGCGTGGTAGGAGTGGGTTCTTTTGGGTGCATAATAATGTAAGAGTAGGGGAGCCGCGGTAGCATTGTAGCTAGACACTCGCATGTCGATCCGGTGATTAGCGGTTTAAGCAGCAGCTGGGCGCAATCAGGTCCACAGCTGGGCGGAGTTTGGTCCACAATTGGACAGAGTCTGGTCCACAGCTGGGCGGAGTCTAGTGGGAAGTTGAGTGCGTGGCACGACACTGTGAGCTGTGAATTTCGTGTGAAATGCTTTTACACCTGCCCGCTGCTGTTTGTGGCGTGAGCTGCGTGTTCGGAAGAATGGCGACCGGCTTTGTCGCAGAACTGACTGGTTTGCCTTGTCGCTACTGGTTTTCTTGTGACTGCCGCTTCCATCGAAGATGAACTGTGATTTTCGTGGAAGACTTTTGTGTTGGCATTCTGACGGACGCATTATGCACAGTGTACCTGTGCGGGCTGTTGGTTTGTCGAGACTCCTGTTTGTTCCATTTTTTATATTGGCCAGGAGGAATGTTTTATGTGATATTCATTAGCGGGGGAACGGAGCATAATGAGGACGACCCGTTGCCGTGAGTTTGGAACCGCGACTGACGACTGAATGACGACTGATCAATCAACACATCTTGGCGGCTTATTTTAGATTTATTTTGGCATGCTCTTATTTTAAAAAAAATGTTTTTAAAAAAAAAAAAAAAAAACTTAAGGCTTATTTTAGGTGCGTGGTAAAAGTGGGTTCATTTTGGATGCGTAGTAAAAGTGGGTTAATTTTGAGTGCCTGGTAAAAGTGGGTTCATTTTGGGTGCGTGGTAAAAGTGGATTCATAAAGACATTAAGGTAAAAAGGTAAACAAGGACCCAGTAGCAGAAAGCAGGCTGAGTGTGGGTGTAGTGTAAGGCCCATCGCGGTGTGTAGGCCTGAATGTCAAAGGTCAAGACAGGTTAATTTTGGTATGTACAAAGGTGATGGTAGGTTCATGGTGCGTAAAGATTATTATTTATGCGTAAAACAGGTAAAGGTAGGCAGTTCTTGATGTTTGCAAAGCGCGAGGTTGGTTCTTCTTAGTGCATGTCAAGGTCGTCATACTTTTCTTGATGGGTACAGAATTAATGGTGGGTTCTTCTCGATGAATACAGTATTAAATCTAGACTGTTTTTGGCGAGCAAATCATTAAACGAAGGTCTTATTGGTGAGTAAAGCATTAAAGGTAGTCTCTTCTTGATGAGTGAAGCATTAAAAGTAGCCTCTTCTTGGTTAGGAAATCTTCAAAATGGGGCACTTCTTTGTGGAGTAAAGCTGTAAAGGTGGCCTTTTCTTGATGAGTAAAGCCGTAACGGTAGTCTCTTCATGCTGAGTAAAGTATTAACGATGGGCCATTCTTGGTGAGTAAAGCATAAATGGTAGGACAAGCTTAGGGCGTGAGAAGGTGACCTAATAAATGCAGCAGATACTACAATATCACCCAGCAGTATACGTGGGTCGGCTGCAGTGAGCCTCCAACACTTTCTCCTGCTCCTAAATTTGCTGTAAAACAGACGTTTCCCAGTTAGTCACTCAGTGTTTTCTTCTCACATGTAACTCTTGGTCAAGAGGTGGTCAAAAGATGGTCAAGGGGTGGGCAAGTGACCCCTTAAATTGTCGGGCAGGGTACGTGTAGTGAAACGGTGGTGGTTAAAGTGAGTGATGACGTGGTCAAGAGGTGATCAAGTCTTTTGTTCGACCATCCCATAGTTTTATTTATGCCATAATCTGTAAAAATATGTCACGCTCACACATTGATGGATCCAGCACGAAGTTAGCGGATCGTTTCCATGGACATCCATCAGGAGGTTTCCAAACCAATTAGTCTTCATTTCAACAGCCCCATCAGCCTAGGTGAGACTGTTGTTTCTGTCAGTGATTTAAAAACTTGCTTCCGTGTTCATACAGTAGATACCGCCATAAAGGGAACTAACCCATAACAAGCCAGCAGAAAAACTGCAAGCTGAAGACAAAACCGACCAGGATCCTAAAACCAAGGCCAGCGAGCCATCCATGATGCCCAAGAAACTCGAGGGGGAATCAGGACACTCCCAGACAACTAAAACAAGCATGGAGGAATTACTCGCCACACCCATACGTGACATGAGCATAACCGAGTACATTGCACGATCCAGAGAACTTCAAAGAAAAACAAAAGCCAGCCAAAAACAAAAACAAGCAAACAAAGAGTCTTTATAAGGACTGTACCCAAACCAGAACAGACGAGCCAGGAGCCTTCACTAACGAACGGAACAGCAGTAAGATGCTGACACAAAGGAGAACCCGCCGGCCAATCACCCAGCTGACATCAGAGATAACAAATGCAGCGAAAATGATGTCATCTAACACTGACACAGAAGACGAAAGAAACTTAACCGGCACTCTGAACCACCACAACTATAACTAACACCACAGAGGCTAGTTGAACGAGGTGGACAGGTTTTTTTTTCCCACAGATCGGAGCGGACCATATCGTTCATTATATATATATATATATATATATATATATATATATATATATATATATATATATATATATATATAAAATGTGTGTGTGTGTGTGTGTGTGTGTGTGTGTGTGTGTGTGTGACTGGGTAATGCCTTCATTCCTTAGATCGGTCATTTGGACTTAACTCATTAAGTGCCATGGGATGATAATCCGCTTAAGCAACTTTTAGTATCTGCCTTAGGCTTATATATCGCTGAAATGTTGTAATAGTGTTATAATACAACATGTCTGCTACCGTATTAACAACTTTTAAGTCATAACTCTGATGCACCAATACTTCTCAATTTCCGTCATTCATTCTTATTTGGTCCACACTTTTTTGTTTGGCACATAATCTATTAAACGCCGACTTCTCGTTCAGATAGCAGTGGCAAACTACTGTACGTAAAATTGTCTAGACAACCAACTGGGGTTGATCGTAAAGGATATGCAATACATGTATGTGTGTGTGTGTGTGTCTGTGTGTCTGCGCGTGTGCGTGCGTGCGAGGGCGCGCATACCTCTATTCTGCATGATCTTTTTCATGAACGTGTTTTAGACTTAGGTGCGAGTCAGTTAAATGTCCTCGTTTCGACCTTGCTCTCTAAGGGCATTCACGTCGGCTCAACCCATTGGCTGACCCGCAACTCATGGTACGGCAATACACGGAATCGTTCCAATTAAGTAACTTTGCGGGGATTCAATTCAATGTCTGCGCGCAACAATTTCCTTCGACTGTCAAAGAATCACTTCATGCAATGACCAGGCACTTAATGATGATGTCGAGAAACCAACAAATATAAAATGTAGCGATTTGTCTGGATTATTATGAGTAAACAAAACCACAGTATGTCGGTGGCGGTCAATATCCACTCAGTGGTGTGTTGGTTGGTACAGAATACAACCACTCGGTGTTGTCAGTAACCACCGCTGGCCATGAGCCTACCTGCACGGAGGCAACAGCTGGTTTCAACCGAGCATTTGTTTTTCGTCTCTTGCTTGAGTCATGTTGTCAAACCAGCAGACGTCAATAGAAGGGGAGCTCGGGGGGTAAATGGCTCCATGTGTAAACAGAAGCTGAGGTAAGGTATACAGTCTAAGTAACGTATAGGCCGAGTCTCCGCGGGGAAGTAGTTCCGTAGCCTGCCCCGCACTCCGAAGGTTGTGGGTTCGATTCCGGTCAGCGTCGTTCGATTCACGAGTGCCTTTGTCAAAATATGGGTCCAGCACTGTATACCAAATGCACCTTAAGCTGTGTAAAAAGTTCCTTTACCGGGGGTCGTCGCTGGAGCTACGAAGTTCGTGCTTTGTGCCATGTTTTCGACAGGCCTCCCTGAGAAAGAGACCGAGTCGTATGGGATAACATCCATTGCAATGAAGTCGATCCTCTGGTCTGTTAAAACCCTTTAAAATAAGGTACAGAACGGGATCCATGGAAGCACAGCGGCTAGACGTTCGCCTGCTGACCTGGAGTTTATGGGTTCCAATCCGCCGCACCCTGACCAATGTTTAAACTTGATCCCGGATTCCCGAGTGGACCCAGCCTAAAATGGCTACCAGGAAATGGCTTGGGAAGTAAAGGCGACCGGCGGGATGCAGACCAGACTGCACAGCGGGATACAGCGGGATGCAGAGCAGACCGCCCAGCGGGATACAAACCACACTGCCCAGCATGATACTGACCAGACCGCCCAGCATGATACAGACCAGACCGCCCAGCATGATAGTGACCAGACCGCCCAGCATGATAGTGACCAGACCGCCCAGCGGGATACAAACCAGACCACCCAGCAGGATACAGACCAGACCGCCCAGCATGATACAGACCAGACCGCCCAGCATGATAGTGACCAGACCGCCCAGCATGATAGTGACCAGACCGCCCAGCGGGATACAAACCAGACCGCCCAGCAGGATACGGACCAGACCGCCCAGCATGATAGTGACCAGACCGCCCAGCATGATAGTGACCAGACCGCCCAGCGGGATACAGACCAGACCGCCCAGCAGGATACAGACCAGACCGCCCAGCGGGATACAGACCAGACCGCCCAGCGGGATACAGACCAGACCGCCCAGCAGGATACAGACCAGACCGCCCAGCGGGATACAAACCAGACCGCCCAGCGGGATACAGACCAGACCGCCCAGCAGGATACAGAACAGACCGCCCAGCGGGATACAAACCAGACCGCCCAGCGGGATACAGACCAGACCGCCCAGCAGGATACAGACCAGACCGCCCAGCGTGGATACAGACCAGACCGCCCAGCGGGATACAGACCAGACCGCCCAGCGGGATACAGACTAGACCGCCCAGCGGGATACAAACCACACTGCCCAGCATGATACTGACCAGACCGCCCAGCATAATACAGACCAGACAGCCCAGCATGATAGTGACCAGACCGCCCAGCATGATAGTGACCAGACCGCCCAGAGGGATACAAACCAGACCGCCCAGCAGGATACAGACCAGACCGCCCAGCATGATACAGACCAGACCGCCCAGCATGATAGTGACCAGACCGCCCAGCATGATAGTGACCAGACCGACCAGCGGGATACAAACCAGACCGCCCAGCGGGATACAAACCAGACCGCCCAGCAGGATACAGACCAGACCGCCCAGCATGATAGTGACCAGACCGCCCAGCATGATAGTGACCAGACCGCCCAGCGAGATACAAACCAGACCGCCCAGCGGGATACAAACCAGACCGCCCAGCGGGATACAAACCAGACCGCCCAGCGGGATACAAACCAGACCGCCCAGCAGGATACAAACCAGACCGCCCAGCGGGATACAAACCAGACCGCCCAGCAGGATACAGACCAGACCGCCCAGCAGGATACAGACCAGACCGCCCAGCAGGATACAGACCAGACCGCCCAGCAGGATACAGACCAGACCGCCCAGCAGGATACAGACCAGACCGCCCAGCAGGATACAGACCAGACCGCCTAGCAGGATACAGACCAGACCGCCCAGCAGGATACAGACCAGACCGCCCAGCAGGATACAAACCAGACCGCCCAGCAGGATACAAACCAGACCGCCCAGCGGGATACAAACCAGACCGCCCAGCATGATACAGACCAGACCGCCCAGCAGGATACAGACCAGACCGCCCAGCAGGATACAGACCAGACCGCCCAGCAGGATACAGACCAGACCGCCCAGCAGGATACAGACCAGACCGCCCAGCAGGATACAGACCAGACCGCCTAGCAGGATACAGACCAGACCGCCCAGCAGGATACAGACCAGACCGCCCAGCAGGATACAGACCAGACCGCCCAGCAGGATACAGACCAGACCGCCCAGCAGGATACAGACCAGACCGCCCAGCAGGATACAGACCAGACCGCCCAGCGGGATACAGACCAGACCGCCCAGCGGGATACAGACCAGACCGCCCAGCAGGATACAGACCAGACCGCCCAGCAGGATACAGACCAGACCGCCCAGCAGGATACAGACCAGACCGCCCAGCAGGATACAGACCAGACCGCCCAGCGGGAGCCGACTGGGGTATGGACATATGGGTCTAGCACTGTATACTACATGTACCTTAAGGCGCGTAGACAAGCCCCTGACTTTGTCCTAAAGATAGCATCGTCATGGTTGGGTGGTTATTTGGATGGTTGGTTGGTTGCATGGTTGGTTGGTTGGTTGGTTGGTTGGATGGCTGGTTGGTTGGCTGGATGGATGGATATTTGGTTAGTTAGTTGGATGGTTGGTTGGTTGGTTGGATGGATGGCTGGTTGGTTTGCTGGTTGGCTGGCTGGATGGATATTTGGTTGGTTAGTTGGTTGGATGGTTGATTTTTTTGAATGGTTGGTTGGTTGCATGGTTGGTTGGTTGGCTGGATGGTTGATTGGATGGCTGGTTGGTTGGGTGGGTGGATGGTTGTTTGGTTGGTTGGTTGACTGGATGGATGGTTGGTTAGTTAGTTGGATGGTTGGTTGGTTGGTTGGGTGGTTGATTTGTTGGATGGTTGGTTGGTTGCATGGTTGGTTGGTTGGTTGGTTGGATGGTTGATTGGTTGGATGGTTGGTTGGTTGGTTGGATGGTTGGTTGGTTGGTTGGATGGTTGGCTAGATGGTTGGTTGTGAATCATGTGAAAAACTGCGAGTTTTGTTTCTGCGAAAAGCGTATAGTTTCCATGGGAATGAATTTGGTTACTGGCAACAGGCTGGAGTATAAAACAAACAATAACCAGGACCATAAATGGAATTCAATGAAGTCTAACAAGGGCGCTTCAGGATCAAAACCTCGCTCACGACATTGTCCGCCTGGGCTTCAGAGCAAATAGTTGAAAACCTCAGAAGCCGGAGTGGACTGAAGACGAGAAGCAGATATAGTAATAGGATAAGAGGTCAACACACTTGATGGCAGGTCAACACTTGATGAAAGGTCAACACACTTGATGGGAAGTCAACAAACTTGATGAGAGGTCAACACACTTGATGAGAGGTCAACACACTTGATGGGAGGTCAACACTTGAAGAAAGGTCAACACACTTGATGGGAGGTCAACACACTTGATGAGAGGTCAAAACTTGATGAAAGGTCAACACACTTGATGGGAGGTCAACACACTTGATGAGAGGTCAACACACTTGATGGGAGGTCAACACTTGATGAAAGGTCAACACACTTGATGGGAGGTCAACACACTTGATGAGAGGTCAACACACTTGATGAGAGGTCAACACACTTGATGGGAGGTCAACACTTGATGAAAGGTCAGCACACTTGATGAGAGGTCAGCACACTTGGTGAGAGGTCAACACACTTGATTTGAGGTCAAAACTTGAAAGAGGTCAACACACTTGATTAAAGGTCAACACACTTGATGGAAGGTCAACACACTTGATGGAAGATCAATACACTTTATGGAAGGTCAATACACTTGATGGAAGGTCAGCACACTTGATGGAAGATCAATACACTTTATGTAAGGTCAATACACTTGATGGAAGGTCAGCACACTTGATGAGATGTCAACACACTTGATGGAAGGTCAACACACTTGATGAGAGATCAACACACTTAATGGGAGGTCAATACACTTGATGAGAGGTCAACACATGATGGGAGTTCAACACACTTGATTAGAGGCCAACACACTTGATTAGAGGTCAACACACGTGATTAGAGGTCAACACACTTGATGGGAGGTCAATACACTTGATGAGAGGTCAACACACATGATGGGAGGTCAACACACTTGATGAGAGGTCTACACACTTGATTAGAGATCAACACACTTGATGGGAGGTCAATACACTTGATGGGAGGTCAACACACTTGATGGGAGGTCAATACACTTTATGGGAGGTCTACACACTTGATGAGAGGTCAACACACTTGATGGGAGGTCAATACACTTGATGAGAGGTCAACACACTTGATGGAAGATCAATACACTTTATGTAAGGTCAATACACTTGATGGAAGGTCAGCACACTTGATGAGATGTCAACACACTTGATGGAAGGTCAACACACTTGATGAGAGATCAACACACTTAATGGGAGGTCAATACACTTGATGAGAGGTCAACACATGATGGGAGTTCAACACACTTGATTAGAGGCCAACACACTTGATTAGAGGTCAACACACGTGATTAGAGGTCAACACACTTGATGGGAGGTCAATACACTTGATGAGAGGTCAACACACATGATGGGAGGTCAACACACTTTATGAGAGGTCAACACACTTGATGAGAGGTCAACACACTTGATGTAAGGTTAACACACTTGATGAGAGGTCTACACACTTGATTAGAGATCAACACACTTTATGGGAGGTCAATACACTTGATGGGAGGTCTACACACTTGATGAGAGGTCAACACACTTGATGGGAGGTCAATACACTTGATGAGAGGTCAACACACTTGATGGAAGGTCAACACACTTGATGAGAGGTCTACACACTTGATTAGAGATCAACACACTTGATGAGAGATCAACACACTTGATGAGAGGTCAACACATGATGGGAGGTCAACACACTTTATTAGAGGTCAACACACTAGATTAGAGGTCATCACACTTGATGGGAAGTCAACACACTTGATGGGAGGTCAACACACTTGATGTGAGTTCAATACACTTGATGTGAGGTCAACACACTTGATGAGAGGTAAACACACTTGATGAGAGTTCAACACACTTGATGGGAGGTAAACACACGTGATTAGAGGTCAACACACTTGATGGGAGGTCAATACACTTGATGAGAGGTCAACACACATGATGGGAGGTCAACACACTTGATGGAAGGTCAACACACTTGATAGAGGTCAACACACTTGATGGAAGATCAACACACTTGATGGAAGGTCAACACACTTGATAAGAGGTCAACACACTTGATGGAAGATCAACACACTTGATGGAAGGTCAACACACTTGATAAGAGGTCAACACATGTGATGGGAGGTCAACACACTTGATGAGAGGTCTACACACTTGATTAGAGATCAACACACTTGATTAGAGATCAACACACTTGATGGGAGGTCAATACACTTGATGAGAGATCAACACATGATGGGAGGTCAACACACTTGATTAGAGGTCAACACACTTGATTAGAGGTCAACACACTTGATGGGAAGTCAACACACTTGATGGTAGGTCAACACACTTGATGAGAGGTAAACACACTTGATGAGATTTCAACACACTTGATGGAAGGTCAACACACTTGATGAGAGGTCAATACAATTGATGAGAGGTCTACACACTTGATGAGAGGTCAATACACTTGATGAGAGGTCAACACATGATGGGAGGTCAACACACTTTGATTAATTAGAGGTCAACACACTTGATGGGAGGTCAATACACTTGATGAGAGGTCAACACTCTTGATGGGAGGTCAACACACTTGATGGTAGGTCAACTCATGTTGAGAGGTCCACACACTTGATGAGAGGTCAACACCCTACATGGGACGTATGATATCATTAGTTCTTGGAAACATTCCCAGCTCTGTGGTGAGTATGAACCCGGTGTCTTTTAAACCGGAGGCGGACATGGTAACCACTAAGCGACGGCTCTACCATAACAACATGAATAAACAATAATTCTAACTAAGTCAGTCCAACATACACCATTTAGTGCAAGAAGTAACCATTCCAGGCTCAACAAAGTCAGAGAATAAACAGCGAACAACCCCACTCGGAGAAGGACATTGTGTCAAACTAGAAGACAAAAAAAATGATTCTGGCTGCAAGGGGAAACCCAAACATGCTTGAACTCCAGAAACAGGCATGAACGGAAGCAACGTATCAAGCTCTAAACGGCTCCATTCATCATACACCATTGTGTAGGGATGTAGTTGACTTACCTATGCACCCGTGCAATGTGTGCACGTGCTGCTCACGTTTAATTGATCACTGATCAGCCGATGTAGGACAAGTCATTAGCATTGCCTGGTCAATTACGGCGTTCAGTCGGGACGGGAAACGAGCGGAAGAGAGGAGATATCGCCAAGGAGACAGCGATGAAATGATCTTCTGTGTAAATCTACGACGATCATTAGCGCCCGATTATCCATCTTCTTTTTCTCCTGTCATTTTGTTGTGGCTTTTTTGTTGTTGTAAAATTCAGTGTTGGTTGTAAAGTAGCAGGGTATTTCCATCTTTCTATCTGCGAGAGAAATTGACGTAGAGACATTGTGGATAGGACTTTGTCTACAAAATAATCAAAATTACTTATTCAGATAACCTTGTCCCACTGTTTTCGTAAACAACAGCATTAATAATAAGATAGAACAGGGAAAGATGCAAAAGATCGTTACACAGCGGATGGGAACATAGTATAAGTGAGGGACGGTGTTCCAGAATTCTAGAACCTAAAGCTGCTTAGTGACAAATGATGGAAAAAAGATGATGATAATAATCATGCTGGTGAAGAAGAGGAAGAAGAAGAAGAAACAGGCCTAGTTGAAGTGGAAGAAGAAGAAGAAAAAGAAGAGGGAGGAGGATAATAAGCATGAGAAACAGGAGAGCAAGAAAACGGAAGTAGGACAAGATAAAGAAGAAGAAGAAGAAGAAGAAGAAGAAGAAGAAGAAGAAGAAAAAGAAGAAGAAGAAGAAGAAGAAGAAGAAGAAGAAGAAGAAGAAGAAGAAGAAGAAGAAGAAGAAGAAGAAGAAGAAGCAGCAGCAAAATAAGAAGTAGAAGAAACATAATCCGGTAATGGAATGTGATAAACAGACTATACTGGTATCATGACCGCATCCTACCCTATCTGTCGTGTTATTTTTAGCCGAAGATATCTTGCGCTGGAGTCTACAGCTAGGCTGCGACATCTATGGCTTTGGGTTTTGCACATCCGGTTTAAGCAAACAGTCTAGCTGGGATTTGCTTCCCTCAACCGATGGCGGTTCTGTCTAGCCTTCACGTAAGACAAGAGATGGTTTGAAATGTGCATTGGCGTTTTTTCGTAACGTGGATGAGTTACTTTACATTGTCTACAAGTTACCTCTGAAATCGGATTGGGTCCGCGTGATGGCGAGGACCGCTGTAAAAGGGGAAGCTAATCCACACGCAAAAAATCAGTACAGTGCACTAGAAGTAGTAGTAGCACAAGTATGGACTACGCTTGAGTTCAAATCAAGCGAAGGAAAAATATGATCTACAGGTTGTAACAGTCTGGAGTAGTCTGTTTCCGGGCCTAGATAATATTATCTACAGGTTGTAACAGTCTGGAGTAGTCTGTTTCCGGGCCTAGATAATATTATCTACAGGTTGTAACAGTCTGGAGTAGTCTGTTTCCGGGCCTAGATAATATGATCTACAGGTTGTAACAGTCTGGAGTAGTCTGTTTCCGGGCCTAGATAATATTATCTACAGGTTGTAACAGTCTGGAGTAGTCTGTTTCCGGGCCTAGATAATATTATCTACAGGTTGTAACAGTCTGGAGTAGTCTGTTTCCGGGCCTAGATAATATGATCTACAGGTTGTAACAGTCTGGAGTAGTCTGTTTCCGGGCCTAGATAATATGATCTACAGGTTGTAACAGTCTGGAGTAGTCTGTTTCCGGGCCTAGATAATATGATCTACAGGTTGTAACAGTCTGGAGTAGTCTGTTTCCGGGCCTAGATAATATTATCTACAGGTTGTAACAGTCTGGAGTAGTCTGTTTCCGGGCCTAGATAATATGATCTACAGGTTGTAACAGTCTGGAGTAGTCAGTTACCGGGCCTAGATAATATGATCTACAGGTTGTAACAGTCTGGAGTAGTCTGTTTCCCGGCCTAGATGCGCTGCCACTTTCTCCAGTTTGTATACCTGTTTGTAGGAGGCGGCTTCAAATAAACACCTTAAAAGTGTAATAGAAATTAAAATTATCATGCCATTGTCTTGTAACCTGTCAATATTGTTGTGAAGGATATCAAGAGTGTTAAGCACGTGACATAACGGTGACGTCATGGGGACAGTTTAAAGATGGCCACTGCACTGTTGACATGCACCAACGAGGAGCAGCTTTCTGTTATCCGTATTTTGATCAGTGACGGGGTGAAACCTATAGAAATTCACCGGTGAATGAAGGTCCATTATGGTGATGCATGCCTGTCAGTCCAGCAAGTGTATAAGTGAGTAGGAAGTTTCAAAACGGCATGACTTCTGTGACAGACGTTTCGGTCAGATGAAGAGGACAGCAAATGGTGCATGAGTGGTTACACGCGTGACCAAGTGGTTCATCAGGAATCCAAGCACTATATCGACGCTGGAGAACTTGCATTGAACGCAGTGGTGACTACATCGAAAATTGATACATTTGCTCTTTACTTTTTTTTTTTAGAATCTTAAAACAACCCCCCCCCCCCCATATATATATATATATATATATATATATATATATATATATATATATATATATATATATATATATATATATATTTAAGGGTTTCATTTGAATCCCCCTCGTATCAACAATCCAACACATAGGCCAGCGGCTGGGATTGTGCTATCAGAATAATGCTATGTATTACATATGCCGTAGGTGCATTTGAACTTGATGGGAAAAGTGTAAGGTGAGGAAAACCACCTGGATGGTTTGGTCATATGACATAACCGGGACAAAAATACAAGTCTGATTTATGATTCTGGTGATCGTTTGAGATGGCAGATCATGAATGCCCCCCACTTAGCTGCATGGCACATGATGGGGTGCAATATGAACGACAGCTGAAACTCCGTCTTGAACTCTATAATCCCGGTTATGACATTTGAGACCAGATAATGGAGCAGAAATAATATCCATTCTATTTTCTTAGATGTTTGTTCCTCCTTCCAATACAGGGTGCGCACGAACTCTAAAGTGACATTTAGTTATTTTGCAGTTATGGGTGTGCTGTTTGCTGGTTATATTATCTCTGTCTTGAAACTGGCAGCTCAAATTACGTTCTAATTTATGTGCTGGATGCAGTAATGTGAATTGTGGATTCGAAAGGATGTGTTTCTAAAAGGCTCCGTGTGAAGGTGACACCTGGAGGCGGTAATTTCGTGATGAAGGGGCGGGGCGTATGTCACAGTCAGTGTCTCTGTATAGCACACCTAGATGGCAATTAATGGAGTTTAAGTAGATCAGTTGTCCTGTGCAATATTATGATTGTTAGCCTGCACTAATTGAGAGCCGTGGTGGCCTACTGACTAGCATACTGCCCGCCCGTGGTCATATGTTCGAATCTGAAGCAGATTTTTAACAAAATGCTGGACTCCCGGGTCTACCCAGCTTACACATGGATACCAAGAAATGTCCAGGGAAATAAAGGCGACCAGCGTGATGTTCACCCATTTATACAAACATCGGTCTAGCGCCATAGTGTTTATACATCTCAATGTGTGTGAATAAGTCCTTTACTATTTTACTATAATACACTAACTGCTAATACGACCATCATGATATTAATATAACCCATGATTGGCTTATGAGTTCATTAAGGATATTTTAGTGGCTAAACGATTGGGCATTGCTGCTGTTCAGATAGCAATCTTTTCATTTGTGTTTAACTGCTATGCTGGTTGCACATCCTAATAACTAAACGGTAGTGTATTCGATCAATAAGTCAGGTGCCGTCTCCACAATGAAGGTTGACTTCAATGGATTTCCAAAAATGTCTGTCTCTCGACCTGAGTGTACATTTTGCCAGATTGTTCGCCCATCTCTTGGTGTTATCTTCCCACTTCTATCGTTGTTCACCTCTTTGCTCGTTTGCCTTCAGCCTTACCTTTCAGTATAGATTTTATAAAAGTATTATGTCTTTTAAAGTGGCTGAAATATTTCACATGCCTCTTTTTTTATTTCTTTCATCAACTCTATTTTCATCCCCAGTTTTTCTAGAACCGGTGTATTTAATTGTATTTGTTTCCATGAAATATATATTCTCCTGTACATCAACATCCCCTGGTAGGGTATTTACTGCTGGTCTAATATCAATTTTCTCCCGTGTTTTTTAACTGTATGCTGGCTGCACATCCTAATTTTCTTTCTTCATTTTCATTGTATTTGTTTGTCCAGTTGACTTGCATGCATGCCCTATACTCTCATAGGCTAGGCTAGAGACACGTCTCGTGGTTCACGTTATGTACTTCTCTCTTGGAAGTATGCAAATTCTGTTATAATTATTCACACTCATTGCCATGATATACGTGCTCGCTGATCTTCTAGTCATCACCTTGTAGCAGACCATTTGTAGAACCTCCAACACGTCACAGCGCGTCAATAAGGTTCTGGGTACTTTGCCACTCCCTCTGTCTCAAGCATTTTCATGCTCAGTGCATCTTCGTGCTGTTCGTCACCTGCAATCTTTTTCACGACCCCTACCTTCCATCACTGTCCATTCCAAACCACAGAGACGCTGAATATGGCCAAAGTATTTCAGTTTTATCTAAACCACAGAGAAATATGGCCAAAGTATTTCAGTTTTATCCAAAACTACAGAGAAATATGGCCAAAGTATTTCATTTTTATCCAAACCACAGAGAAATATGGCCAAAGTATTTCAGTTTTATCAAAACCACAGATACGTTGAATATGGCCAAAGTATTTCAGTTTTATCCAAAACTACAGAGAAATATGGCCAAAGTATTTCAGTTTTATCCAAACCACAGATACGTTGAATATGGCCAAAGTATTTCAGTTTTATCTAAACCACAGAGAAATATGGCCAAAGTATTTCAGTTTTATCTAAACCACAGAGAAATATGGCCAAAGTATTTCAGTTTTATCTAAACCACAGAGAAATATGGCCAAAGTATTTCAGTTTTATCCAAACCACAGAGAAATATGGCCAAAGTATTTCAGTTTTATCCAAAACTACAGAGAAATATGGCCAAAGTATTTCAGTTTTATCCAAACCACAGAGAAATATGGCCAAAGTATTTCAGTTTTATCCAAACCACAGATACGTTGAATATGGCCAAAGTATTTCAGTTTTATCTAAACCAAAGAGAAATATGGCCAAAGTATTTCAGTTTTATCTAAACCACAGAGAAATATGGCCAAAGTATTTCAGTTTTATCTAAACCACAGAGAAATATGGCCAAAGTATTTCAGTTTTATCTAAACCACAGAGAAATATGGCCAATGTATTTCAGTTTTATCCAAACCACAGAGACGTTGAATATGGCCAAAGTATTTCAGTTTTATCTAAACCACAGAAAAATATGGCCAAAGTATTTCAGTTTTATCCAAACCACAGAGAAATATGGCCAAAGTATTTCAGTTTTATCAAAACCACAGAGACGTTGAATATTGCCAAAGTATTTCAGTTTTATCTAAACCACAGAGAAATATGGCCAAAGTATTTCAGTTTTATCTAAACCACAGAGAAATATGGCCAATGTATTTCAGTTTTATCCAAACCACAGAGACGTTGAATATGGCCAAAGTATTTCAGTTTTATCTAAACCACAGAGAAATATGGCCAAAGTATTTCAGTTTTATCCAAACCACAGAGAAATATGGCCAAAGTATTTCAGTTTTATCCAAACCACAGAGACGTTGAATATGGCCAAAGTATTTCAGTTTTATCTAAACCACAGAGAAATATGGTCAAAGTATTTCAGTTTTATCCAAACCACAGAGAAATATGGCCAAAGTATTTCAGTTTTATCCAAACCACAGAGAAATATGGCCAAAGTATTTCAGTTTTATCTAAACCACAGAGAAATATGGCCAAAGTATTTCAGTTTTATCCAAACCACAGAGAAATATGGCCAAAGTATTTCAGTTTTATCCAAACCACAGAGAAATATGACCAAAGTAATTCAGTTTCCAAGACAATTATGAGGCAGTTTTCTTGACGTTAGATTCTGTAAATTGTCACAATATTTACGTCTTCTTGATCCTCCGTATTCTAAGAAAAGATCTTTATGAACGAAGGTGTACGAGGGAGGCGAAGAAGAGGAAGACCACAACGTAGATTAATTCAAATTTCGATAGTTCATAAATAAACACACATGTATCATAAATAAACACACATGTATCATAAATAAACACACATGTATCATAAATGAACACACTTGTACCATAAATAAACACACATGTATCATAAATAAACACATGTATCATAAATAAACACACATGTATCATAAATGAACACACATGTACCATAAATAAACACACATGTATCATAAATAAACACACATGTATCATAAATAAACACACATGTATCATAAGTAAACACACATGTATCATAAATAAACACACATGTATCATAAATAAACACACATGTATCATAAATAAACACACATGTATCATAAATAAACACACATGTATCATAAATAAACACACATGTATCATAAATAAACACACATGTATCATAAATAAACACACATGTATCATAAATAAGCATACATGTATTATTTGTCGCACTAAACAATATACAGATTGAAAGCTTTAGTTGCCGACCGGGATTCGAACCTGTCAACTGCAAATGACGACGGAGCCTGGCGTCAGGAACGCGTACTTCGACGCATGACCAATTAGATAGACACTCCTAAAAATTCTTCATTGGCCAAGTCTATCATGCATATGAGCCCACAACTATGGTATACGGACATAATTCGCATCTAACCATTGAGATAGCACCATAGATCTCATAATTTTATATTAAACCAGCATAGTTCAAATAACAAACATACAAACACATCGACCATAATCATGTGTCCAGTATATTCATGAACATTTAAAGAATAAAAATGATTGGTCGGTTCCAATGTTGTCTACGTATTACACAGAAATATCAGTTGGGGAACCCTTTGAGGCCACCAAGACAGTTCATCAATTAAAAAATAATGTAATGTTTGACGCTCATATATGGTGTATTTTTAATGACTGTGCAGTGTTTGAAAATATTGCCGGTCCAAGTTGTGCTTTCACCCTCTGTAAAGTTCATGCAACATAATAGGTAAATACAAAACTTGGACGGGCAATATTTTCAAACACTGCACAGACATTAAAAATACACCCTGTATTTGACAGACAGTTTACTCATGACGGCAACAGTGGCAGAACATTTGGCTTATGTTAAAGACACATTTCCAAAGACTGTTATGATGCCGAAGTTCGGCACAAAATAGACAACCAGATGATGATGATGATTTTCATTCATCCATTAATTAATTAATTAATTAATTAATTCATTCATTCATTCATTCATTCATTCATTCAGTGGCACGTACTTTGCAGAATCTCGCTCCCATAACACCGTTCCGGAAAACTTCTCAGTCATAAGCAAGATGTCCTGTGTCCGATACACCATACACCCATCTGCAGATCTTTTTGGCCTTCCTCTTCCTCTCTTCATGGGCATATTCCACCCCCCCCCCCAACTTTCATGGCGTTTCAAATGACCAAACTAGTTCAATGTTTCGTTGTTGTATCTATTTTAAGAGACAAACTTCTTCAATATTCAGATCGTGTAATATGGACGACAATATACTCACACATATTTTAAACGCAGCTAAACCCCTCCGCCGTTGACGCTGGCACCCAACCTGGATCGCTAATCCCGACCGTCAAATCTTCCTTACTCACACCAGGCACATCCGCTTCAGCAGCTGATTCGTGTACTGTTCCGTTTGTTTTAGTGTCGAGACAGTAGCAATGGCAGGTTCTGTCAAACAATTACAGGCATTTCTTCAAACAACTTCAGATCACTCGCCACATACATAGCCACGTACGTATATATTTGGACACTGTGACAAAAACTATCCATATGATTATATATATATATATATATATATATATATATATATATATATATATATATATATATATATATATATATATATATATAATATCAGATTGCTACTAGTGCTATTGGGGTTGGAACTGTTCGCTGGCTTCTGAGGATGGGGACGGAGCGCTTATGGTAATGGCCCGAATGCTGTGATGTCGGTTCTAAATCAATCAATCAATCAATTCATATATATGATTGTAGAGTGGTCAGATGTCCAAGCGATCAACTGGCACTTGCTAGGGTCAGTTATTGTGTTTTAGTCATTTAATATTGTTGTAACAGTCTGTATCTGCTTTTTTGTGAGTTTAGTTGTTTGTTTGTTATGTTTAATTATCATGCATGCACAGTCAACATTAACTGACGACGTGATGACAAGAGAAAAACTGAAATACCTTGTAATAACACGTCAGGATGATTCAGCTGGCGTTACTGGGTAGCAGTTAGAAGATTCATTTTACCCACCATAAGCTAGTCATTACAGACCCACAGTCAGTCACGAATAGGTGTTGGTTTCTGCGTGGTAGACTCGTAGCATTGGTAGTTAAGGCATTGGGTTCGCACATATCGCCTTCAGAAATAACGCTGATCCACACTTTATGCGCGATGTAAGATGCGATTGGTTTGGCTTCTATGTAGCTGGCAAGGCGATACCAGTACAGGTCTCCGTCTCTTGACTGTTGATTCAGGAGTCCCAGGATCCACACAGCGCCTGTAACGGCAGCAGTCCCACGATCCTATACACACATGCTGTAACTACATGTAGCCCAAGATCCTGTACACACCTGCTATAACTACATGTTGTCCCAAGATCCTGTACACACCTGCTATAACTACATGTTGTCCCAAGATCCTGTACACATCTACTGTAACTACATATAGTACAAAGATCATGTACACACCTGCTGTAACTACATGTAGCCCAAGATCCTGTACACACCTGCTATAACTACATGTTGTCCCAAGATCCTGTACACATCTACTGTAACTACATATAGTACAAAGATCATGTACACACCTGCTGTAACTACATGTAGTCCCAAGATCCTGTACACACCTACTGTAACTACATGTAGTCCCAAGATCATGTACACACATGCTGTAACTACATATAATCCTAAGATCCTGTACACACCTGCTAGTAGTCCCAAGATCCTATGAGAGCCAATCAATACTTGTGCCATTTTCTACTACATTCTAAGGAGGGTTGTGATATTACCTTAAAAAAGAGAAGTTATAATAGGCAAAACAAATAGAAATAGAAGGTATTACCACAACGGGTATTGTGATAGTCTAGTGCTGTCTTAGAAACCCCTAGTGTTCCTCAACAAACGATATTTCTGTGTAGACAAATGCGATGATTTCGGATGTCGAGGGTGGATTGCCACCGTGTTGTCTTTTCCTTAGATGGGGCATGAGTAGGGTATGTGATGATAGAGCTAGGACAGATGGGACATGAGTAGGGTATGTAATGATAGAGCTAGGACAGATGGGACATGAGTAGGGTATGTAATGATAGAGCTAGGACAGATGGGACATGAGTAGGGTATGTAATGATAGAGCTAGGACAGATGGGACATGAGTAGGGTATGTGATGATAGAGCTAGGACAGATGGGACATGAGTAGGGTATGTGATGACAGAGCTAGGACAGATGGGACATGAGTAGGGTATGTGATGATAGAGCTAGGACAGATGGGACATGAGTAGGGTATGTGATGACAGAGCTAGGGCAGATGGGACATGAGTAGGGTATGTGATGATAGAGCTAGGGCAGATGGGACATGAGTAGGGTATGTGATGATAGAGCTAGGACAGATGGGACATGAGTAGGTATCTGATGATAATGCCAGGACAGATGGGACAAGAGTAGGGTATCTGATGATAAAGCCAGGACAGATGGGACATGAGTTGAGTATATAATGGTAAAGCCAGGACAGATGGGACAAGAGTAGGGTATCTGATGATAAAGCCAGGACAGATGGGACAAGAGTAGGGTATCTGATGATAAAGCCAGGACAGATGGGACAAGAGTAGGGTATCTGATGATAAAGCCAGGACAGATGGGACAAGAGTAGGGTATCTGATGATAAAGCCATGACAGAAGGGACAAGAGTAGGATATCTGATGATAAAGCCAGGACAGATGGGACAAGAGTAGGGTATCTGATGATAAAGCCAGGACAGATGGGACAAGAGTAGGGTATCTGATGATAAAGCCATGACAGAAGGGACAAGAGTAGGATATCTGATGATAAAGCCAGGACAGATGGGACAAGAGTAGGGTATCTGATGATAAAGCCAGGACAGATGGGACAAGAGTAGGGTATCTGATGATAAAGCCATGACAGATGGGACAGATGGGGCATCATTAGGGTATATAATTAGCACAGTATAGCCGCAGCAGTGTAGAGGCATGAACACTTGCCTTCCGGGTGGTGGTCATGGGTTCCAGTTGGCATTGAGGCGGATTTGTTAAAAAAAGGACCTGTGCTTCCAGGTCGAGTCAGTCTTAAATGGTTACCAGGAAATGTCAAGGGAAATTAAGGTGATATTTTCACATCACCAACTGCGCGCCGTTTATGAAGCTAGAACCAAATGTCCAATGCTGGCTAGTGATGTGTAACCCGGGTCCTTTAACTTCAGGACAGATAGGGCATGCGTGGGGTATATGATCATATATATGTACAGTAGTGATTAGGAGATATAAAGCTGTGCTCGGGATTGTTGTCTTATGGGTTAGCAAATTGCTCAATAAGTACATAGTTTATGCTCCACGAGTTGCTTATGTAAAGATATGTTGATTGGTTGGCTGCATGAAGACGGCAAGTTTAACCCTACACCGGTCAGTTGGACTAAAAATGTTGACTGGTCGTCCTTGACTTTGGGACGTAAATTTCAAGAACCTTAGAAGTCGGAGTGAGTTTGCTTGATGGCCAGGGACACTGGTAATAGGGAAAGCTAATCCAACCGAAAACACTCAGTCCAGTGCACTAGAAAAGGTAGCAAGTTTATGGGCTATGCCTGAGTTCCAAGAGATCAAACGAGGAAACAAACAAATCATATCTGACAGTATGGCTTAGGGATTTCCCCCCTGATCCGTTACCATAGTATTGTCTCTGTACCACCACCACCAACCAGCACGAGGACGACGTCGACGACAACATCAACAAATAGAATGAAACAACAACAACAACAACATCAACAACAAATAGAATGAAACAACAACAACAACAACAAATAGAATGAAACAACAACAACAACATCAACAAGAATTAGAATGAAACAACAACAACAAATTGAATGAAACAACAACAACAACAACAACAAATAAAATGAAACAACAACAACAACAAGCGGACGACCAAGCACTAATAGCAAAATCAGAAGCTGAATTACAAGACCACATGAATAGTCTAAACGAAATGTGTAGGGAACATAACATGAAAATTAGCACAAGCAAAACAGAGGTAATGACTATAACTAAAGAAGAACAAACAGCAACAATTCACCTAAACGAACGTCCCTTGAAACAAGTAAAGAGTTTCAAGTACCTAGGAAGTATAATATCATCAAATGGCAGATCAGAAGACGAGATCTAAAATAGGTGCAATAAAGCAAATCAACTCATTGGACAAATGGCACCAATACTGCAGAACAAACATGTATCAATAACTACTAAGAAAGCACTTTACAACACAATCTTCCTACCAACTCTATGCTACCAATGCCGAACCTGGACAATGACAGAAAAAAAGAAAAGAAAAATCACAACAGAAATGAGGTTCCTGAGAAGAATACTCAACGTATCAAGAAGAGATAATATCAGAAATGAAGAAATCAGGACTAAAGATTTTATTAGAAAGCAGCAAGTCAAATGATTTGGCCATGCAAGTAGGTTACCAGTCAACAGCATACCACAACAAGCAATGATGTACAGACCAGATGGAAACAGAGGAAGAGGCCGACCAAGTAAACGTTGGACGGAGGGAATAGCAGAGTCCATGGGAATATTGATATATGAAGCCCATAATCGGGCACTCTCACGAAGTTTATACTTCACCTCGACACAGCAAGGTACAAGAGGAACAAGATGAGATGAGATGAGATCAACATATATAATAATACCAAATAAGATGAGAACAACAACTAGAATGACACAACAACAACAACAACAACAACAACAACAACAACAACAACAACAACAACAACAACAACAACAACAACAACAACAACAAATAGAATGAAACAACAACAGTCATAACAACACCAAATAGAATAAAATAAACAAATATAATGCAACATCGACAATAACAACAACAAATAGAATGAAACAACAACAAGACAAAGAATGAAACAACAACAACAACAAATATAATAAAACAACAATAACAACAATAAATAGAATGAAAAAAAAACAACAACAAATAGAATAAAACAACAATAACAACAATAAATAGAATGAAAAAAAACAACAACAAATAGAATAAAACAACAATAAATAGAATAAAACAACAGCAAATAGAATGAAACAACAACAACAAATAGAATGAAACAACAACAGCAAATAGAATGAAACAACAACAACAAATAGAATGAAACAACAACAACAAATAGAATGAAACAACAACAGCAAATAGAATGAAACAACAACAGCAAATAGAATGAAACAACAACACGACAAGTAGAATGAAACAACAACAACAAATAGAATGAAACAACAACAACAACAAATAGAATGAAACAACAACAACAAATAGAATGAAACAACAACAAAAAATAGAATGAAACAACAACAACAACAAATAGAATGAAACAACAACAACAAATAGAATGAAACAACAACAACAACAAGTAGAATGAAACAACAACAACAAATAGAATGAAACAACAACAACAAATAGAATGAAACAACAACAACAAATAGAATGAAACAACAACAACAAATAGAATGAAACAACAACAACAAATAGAATGAAACAACAACAACAACAAATAGAATGAAACAACAACAACAAATAGAATGAAACAACAACAACAAATAGAATGAAACAACAACAACAAATAGAATGAAACAACAACAACAAATAGAATGAAACAACAACAACAAATAGAATGAAACAACAACAACAAATAGAATGAAACAACAACAACAAATAGAATGAAACAACAACAACAAATAGAATGAAACAACAACAACAAATAGAATGAAACAACAACAACAACAAATAGAATGAAACAACAACAACAAATAGAATGAAACAACAACAACAAATAGAATGAAACAACAACAACAAATAGAATGAAACAACAACAACAACAAATAGAATGAAACAACAACAACAAATAGAATGAAACAACAACAACAAAATAGAATGAAACAACAACAACAAATAGAATGAAACAACAACAACAAATAGAATGAAACAACAACAACAAATAGAATGAAACAACAACAACAACAATAGAATAAAACAACAACAACACTAAGAACAACAAACATAATAAAACAACAACAACAATAACAACAATAAATAGAATGAAACAAAAACAACAACAACAATAAATAGAATAAAACAACAACAAATAGTATGAAACAACAACAACACTAAGAACAGCAAATAGAATGAAACAACAACAACAAATAGAATGAAACAACAACAACACATAGAATGAAACAACAACAACACTAAGAACAGCAAATAGAATGAAACAACAACAACAAATAGAATGAAACAACAACAACACTAAGAACAGCAAATAGAATGAAACAACAACAACAAATAGAATGAAACAACAACAACATATAGAATGATACAACAACAACAAATAGAATGAAACAACAACAACAACAAATAGAATGAAACAACAACAACAAATAGAATGAAACAACAACAACAAATAGAATGAAACAACAACAACAAATAGAATGAAACAACAACAACAAATAGAATGAAACAACAACAACAAATAGAATGAAACAACAACAACAAATAGAATGAAACAACAACAACAAATAGAATGAAACAACAACAACAAATAGAATGAAACAACAACAACAAATAGAATGAAACAACAACAACAAATAGAATGAAACAACAACAACAAATAGAATGAAACAACAACAACAAATAGAATGAAACAACAACAACAAATAGAATGAAACAACAACAACAAATAGAATGAAACAACAACAACAACAAATAGAATGAAACAACAACAACAAATAGAATGATACAACAACAACAAATAGAATGAAACAACAACAACAACAAATAGAATGAAACAACAACAACAAATAGAATGAAACAACAACAACAAATAGAATGAAACAACAACAACAACAAATAGAATGAAACAACAACAACAAATAGAATGAAACAACAACAACAAATAGAATGAAACAACAACAACAACAAGTAGAATGAAACAACAACAACAAATAGAATGAAACAACAACAACAAATAGAATGAAACAACAACAACAACAAATAGAATGAAACAACAACAACAAATAGAATGAAACAACAACAACACAAATAGAATGAAACAACAACAACAAATAGAATGAAACAACAACAACAAATAGAATGAAACAACAACAACAAATAGAATGAAACAACAACAACAAATAGAATGAAACAACAACAACAACAAATAGAATGAAACAACAACAACAAATAGAATGAAACAACAACAACAACAAATAGAATGAAACAACAACAACAAATAGAATGAAACAACAACAACAAATAGAATGAAACAACAACAACAAATAGAATGAAACAACAACAACAACAAATAGAATAAAACAACAACAACACTAAGAACAACAAACATAATAAAACAACAACAACAATAACAACAATAAATAGAATGAAACAAAAACAACAACAACAATAAATAGAATAAAACAACAACAAATAGTATGAAACAACAACAACACTAAGAACAGCAAATAGAATGAAACAACAACAACAAATAGAATGAAACAACAACAACACATAGAATGAAACAACAACAACACTAAGAACAGCAAATAGAATGAAACAACAACAACAAATAGAATGAAACAACAACAACACTAAGAACAGCAAATAGAATGAAACAACAACAACACTAAGAACAGCAAATAGAATGAAACAACAACAACAAATAGAATGAAACAACAACAACAAATAGAATGAAACAACAACAACACTAAGAACAGCAAATAGAATGAAACAACAACAACAAATAGAATGAAACAACAACAACACTAAGAACAGCAAATAGAATGAACAACAACAACCACTAAGAACAGCAAATAGAATGAAACAACAACAACAAATAGAATGAAACAACAACAGCAAATAGAATGAAACAACAACAACAACAAGTAGAATGAAACAACAACAACAACAAATAGAATGAAACAACAACAACAACAAGTAGAATGAAACAACAACAACAAATAGAATGAAACAACAACAACAAATAGAATGAAACAACAACAACAAATAGAATGAAACAACAACAACAAATAGAATGAAACAACAACAACAAATAGAATGAAACAACAACAACAAATAGAATGAAACAACAACAACAAATAGAATGAAACAACAACAACAAATAGAATGAAACAACAACAACAACAAGTAGAATGAAACAACAACAACAAATAGAATGAAACAACAACAACAACAAGTAGAATGAAACAACAACAACAAATAGAATGAAACAACAACAACAACAAGTAGAATGAAACAACAACACAAATAGAATGAAACAACAACAACAAATAGAATGAAACAACAACAACAAATAGAATGAAACAACAACAACAACAAATAGAATAAAACAACAACAACACTAAGAACAACAAACATAATAAACAACAACAACAATAACAACAATAAATAGAATGAAACAAAAACAACAACAACAATAAATAGAATAAAACAACAACAAATAGTATGAAACAACAACAACACTAAGAACAGCAAATAGAATGAAACAACAACAACAAATAGAATGAAACAACAACAACACATAGAATGAAACAACAACAACACTAAGAACAGCAAATAGAATGAAACAACAACAACAAATAGAATGAAACAACAACAACACTAAGAACAGCAAATAGAATGAAACAACAACAACAAATAGAATGAAACAACAACAACACTAAGAACAGCAAATAGAATGAAACAACAACAACAAATAGAATGAAACAACAACAACAAATAGAATGAAACAACAACAACACTAAGAACAGCAAATAGAATGAAACAACAACAACAAATAGAATGAAACAACAACAACAAATAGAATGAAACAACAAACACACATAGAATGAAACAACAACAACACTAAGAACAGCAAATAGAAATGAAAAAACAACAACACTCAAGAACAGCAAATAGAATGAAACAACAACAACACTAAGAACAGCAAATAGAATGAAACAACAACAAAACACTAAGAACAGCAAATAGAATGAAACAACAACAAAACAATAGAATGAAACAACAACAAAAACATAGAATGAAACAACAACAACACTAAGAAACAGCAATAGAATGAAACAACAACAACAAATAGAATGAAACAACAACAACACTAAGAACAGCAAATAGAATGAAACAACAACAACAAATAGAATGAAACAACAACAACAAATAGAATGAAACAACAACAACAAATAGAATGAAACAACAACAACACTAAGAACAACAAATAGAATGAAACAACAACAACAAATAGAATGAAACAACAACAACAAATAGAATGAAACAAACAACAACAATAGAATGAAAACAACAAACAACACATAGAATGAAACAACAACAACAAATAGAATGAAACAACAAACAAATAGAATGAAAACAACAACAAACAAACAAATAGAATGAAACAAACAACAACAAAATAGAATGAAAACAACAACAACAAATAGAATGAAACAACAACAACAAATAGAATGAAACAACAACAACAAATAGAATGAAACAACAACAACACATAGAATGAAACAACAACAACACTAAAGAACAGCAAATAGAATTGAAAACAAACAACAACAAATAGAATGAAACAACAACAACACTAAGAACAGCAAATAGAATGAAACAAACAACAACAATAGAATGAAACAACAACAACAAAATAGAATGAAACAACAACAACACTAAGAACAGCAAATAGAATGAAACAACAACAAACAAATAGAATGAAAACAACAACAACACTAAGAACACAAATAGAATGACAACAACAACAACACTAAGAACAGCAAATAGAATGAAACAACAACAACAATAGAATGAAAACAACAACAACACATAGAATGAAACAACAACAACACTAAGAACAGCAAATAGAATGAAACAACAACAACACTAAGAACAGCAAATAGAATGAAACAACAACAACACTAAGAACAGCAAATAGAATGAAACAACAACAGCAAATAGAATGAAACAACAACAACAAATAGAATGAAACAACAACAACACATAGAATGAAACAACAACAACACTAAGAACAGCAAATAGAATGAAACAACAACAACACTAAGAACAGCAAATAGAATGAAACAACAACAACACTAAGAACAGCACAATAGAATGAAACAAAAACAACAGCAAATAGAATGAAACAACAACAACAAATAGAATGAAACAACAACAAAACAATAGAATGAAACAACAACAACACTAAGAACAGCAAATAGAATGAAACAACAACAACACTAAGAACCAGCAAATAGAATGAAACAACAACAACACTAAGAACAGCAAATAGAATGAAACAACAACAACACTAAGAACAGCAATAGAATGAAACAACAACAACAACTAGAATGAAAACACAACAACACCATAGAATGAAACCAACAACACACTTAAGAACAGCAAATTAGAATGAAACACCAACAACAATAGGAATGAAACAACAACAACACTAGCAACAGCAAATAGAATGCAAACAACAACCACAAATAGAATGAAACAACAACAAACCACTAAGAACCAGCAATAGAATGAAACAACAACAACAAATAGAATGAAACAACTCAACAACACATAGAATGAAACAACAACCAACCCTAAGAACCAGCAAATAGAATGAAACAACAACAACACAATAGAATGAAACAACAACAACACTGAAGAACCGCAAATAGAATGAAACAACAACAACAAATAGAATGAAACAAACAACAACACTAAGAACCGCAAATAGAATGAACAACAACAACAAATTAGAATGCATAACAACAACAACAAATCGAATGAAACAACAACAACAAATAGAATGAAACAACAACAAGCAAATAGAATGAAACAACAACAACAACAACTAGAATGAAACAAACAACAACACTAAGAACAGCAAATAGAATGAAAACAACAACAACAAATAGAATGAAACAACAACAACAAATAGAATGAAACAACAACAACAAATAGAATGAAACAACAACAACAACAAATAGAATAAAACAACAACAACACTAAGAACAGCAAATTAGAATGAAACAACAACAACAAACATAATAAAACAACACAACAATATACAACAATAAATAGAATGAACAAAAACAACAACAACAATAAATAGAATAAAACAACAACAAATAGTATGAAACAACCACAACACTAAGAACAGCAAATAGAATGAAACAACAACAACAAATAGAATGAAACAACAACAACAATAGAAGAAACAACAACAAACAAATAGAATGAAACAACAACAACAACAAATAGAATGAAACAACAACAACAAATAGAATGAAACAACAACAACAAATAGAATGAAAACAACAACAAAACTAGAATGAAACAACAACAACAAATAGAATGAAACAACAACAACAAATAGAATGAAACAACAACAACAAATAGAATGAAACAACAACAACAACACAAATAGAATGAAACAACAACAACAAATAGAATGAAACAACAACAACAAATAGAATGAAACAACAACAACAACAAATAGAATAAAACAACAACAACACTAAGAACAACAAACATAATAAAACAACAACAACAATAACAACAATAAATAGAATGAAACAAAAACAACAACAACAATAAATAGAATAAAACAACAACAAATAGTATGAAACAACAACAAACACTAAGCAACAGCAAATAGAATGAAACCAACAACAACACAATTAGAATGAAACAACAACAACACATAGAATGAAACAACAATCAACAACTAAGAACAGCAAATAGAATGAAACAACAACAACAAATAGAATGAAACAACAACAACACTAAGAACAGCAAATAGAATGAAACAACAACAACAAATAGAATGAAACAACAACAACACTAAGAACAGCAAATGGAATGAAACAACAACAACAAATAGAATGAAACAACAACAACAAATAGGAATGAAAACAACAACAACAAATAGAATGAAACAACAACAACAAATAGAATGAAACAACAACAACATAATAGAATGAAACAACAACAACTACTAAGAACAAGCAACAGAATGAAACAACAACAAATAGAATGAAACAACAACAACAAATAGAATGAAACAACAACAACACATAGAATGAAACAACAACAACAAATAGAATGCAACAACAAACAAACAAATAGAAGAAACAACAACAACAAATAGAATGAAACAACAACAACAAAATAGAATGAAACAACAACAACAACAAATAGAATGAAACAACAACAACAAATAGAATGAAACAACACACAACAAATAGAATGAAACAACAACAACAACACATAGAATGAAACAACAACAACAATAGAATGAACACAACAACAACAATAGAATTGAAACAACAACAAACAAATAGAATGAAACAACAACAACAAATAGAATGAAACAACAACAACAATAGAATGAAACAACAACAACAACAAATAGAATGAAACAACACAACAAATAGAATGAAACAACAACAACAAATAGAAGTGAAACAACAACAACAACAAATAGAATAAAACAACAACAACACTAAGAACAAACAAACATAATAAAACAACAACAACAATAACAACAATAAATAGACTGAAACAAAACAACAACAACAATAAATAGAATAAAACAACAACAAATAGTATGAAACAACAACAACACTAAGAACAGCAAATAGAATGAACAACAACAACAAATAGAAGGAAACAACAACAACACATAGAATGAAACAACAACAACACTAAGAACAGCAAATAGAATGAAACAAACAACAACAAATAGAATGAAACACAAAACACCACTAAGAACAGCAACTAGAATGAAACAACAACAACAAATAGAATGAAACAACAACAACACTAAGAACAGCAAATAGAATGAAACAACAACAACAAATAGAATGAAACAACAACAACACTAAGACAGCAAATAGAATGAAACAACAACAACAAAAGAATGAAACAACAACAACAAATAGAATGAAACAACAACAACACTAAGAACAGCAAATAGAATGAAACAACAACAACAAATAGAATGAACAACAACAACACTAAGAACAGCAAATAGAATGAAACAACAACAACAAATAGAATGAAACAACAACAACAAATAGAATGAAACAACAACAACAAATAGAATGAAACACACAACAACAAATAGAATGAAACAACAACAACACAATAGAATGAAACAACAACACAACACTAAGAACAGCAAATAGAATGAAACAACAACAACAAATAGAATGAAACAACAACAACAAATAGAATGAAACAACAACAACAATAGAATGAAACAACAACAACAAAATAGAATGAAACAACAACAACAACAAATAGAATGAAACAACAACAACTAAGAACAGCAATAGAATGAAACAACAACAACAAACATAATAAAAACAACAACAACAATAACAACAATAAATAGAATGAAACAAAAACAACAACAACAATAAATAGAATAAAAACAACAACAAATAGTAATGAAACAACAACAACACTAAGAACAGCAAATAGAATGAAACAACAACAACAAATAGAATGAAACAACAACAACAACAAAATAGAATGAAACAACAACAACAAATAGAATGAAACAACAACAACAACACAATAGAATGAAACACAACAACAAATAGAATGAAAAACAACACACAAATAGAATGAAACAACAACAACAAATAGAATGAAAACAACAACAACAAATAGAATGAAACAACAACAACAAATAGAATGAAACAACAACAACAACAAATAGAATGAAACAAAAAACAACAAATAGAATGAAACAACAACAACACATAGAATGAAACAACAACAACAACAAATAGAATGAAACAACAACAACAAATAGAATGAAACAACAACACAAATAGAATGAAACAACAACAACAAAAAGAATGAAACAACAACAACAAATAGAATGAAACAACAACAACAAATAGAATGAAACAACAACAACAACAAATAGAATGAAACAACAACAACAACAAATAGAATGAAACAACAACAACAAATAGAATGAAACAACAACAACAAATAGAATGAAACAACAACAACAAATAGAATGAAACAACAACAACAAATAGAATGAAACAACAACAACAACAAATAGAATGAAACAACAACAACAACAAATAGAATGAAACAACAACAACAAATAGAATGAAACAACAACAACAAATAGAATGAAACAACAACAACAAATAGAATGAAACAACAACAACAAATAGAATGAAACAACAACAACAAATAGAATGAAACAACAACAACAACAAATAGAATGAAACAACAACAACAACAAATAGAATGAAACAACAACAACAAATAGAATGAAACAACAACAACAAATAGAATGAAACAACAACAACAAATAGAATGAAACAACAACAACAAATAGAATGAAACAACAACAACAACAAATAGAATGAAACACAACAAAACAAATAGTATGAAACAACAACAACAAATAGAATGAAACAACAACAACAAATAGAATGAAACAACAAACAACAACAAATAGAATGAAACAAAACAACAAATAGAATGAAACAACAACAACAACAAATAGAATGAAACAACAACAACAAATAGAATGAAACAACAACAACAACAAATAGAATGAAACAAACAACAACAACAAATAGAATGAAACAACAACAACAACAAATAGAATGAAACAACAACAACAAATAGAATGAAAACAACAACAACAATAGAATGAAACAACAACAACACTAAGAAACAGCAAATAGAATGAAACAACAACAACAAATAGAATGAAACAACAACAACAAATAGAATGAAACAACAACAACACTAAGAACAGCAAATAGAATGAAACAACAACAACAAATAGAATGAAACAACAACAACACTAAGAACAGCAAATAGAATGAAACAACAACAACAAATAGAATGAAACAACAACAACACTAAGAACAGCAAATAGAATGAAACAACAACAACAAATAGAATGAAACAACAACAACAAATAGAATGAAACAACAACAACACTAAGAACAGCAAATAGAATGAAACAACAACAACAAATAGAATGAAACAACAACAACAAATAGAATGAAACAACAACAACAAATAGAATGAAACAACAACAACAACAAATAGAATAAAACAACAACAACACTAAGAACAGCAAATAGAATGAAACAACAACAACAAACATAATAAAACAACAACAACAATAACAACAATAAATAGAATGAAACAAAAACAACAACAACAATAAATAGAATAAAACAACAACAAATAGTATGAAACAACAACAACACTAAGAACAGCAAATAGAATGAAACAACAACAACAAATAGAATGAAACAACAACAACACATAGAATGAAACAACAACAACACATAGAATGAAACAACAACAACAAATAGAATGAAACAACAACAACACTAAGAACAGCAAATAGAATGAAACAACAACAACAAATAGAATGAAACAACAACAACACTAAGAACAGCAAATAGAATGAAACAACAACAACAAATAGAATGAAACAACAACAACAAATAGAATGAAACAACAACAACAAATAGAATGAAACAACAACAACAACAAATAGAATAAAACAACAACAACACTAAGAACAGCAAATAGAATGAAACAACAACAACAAACATAATAAAACAACAACAACAATAACAACAATAAATAGAATGAAACAAAAACAACAACAACAATAAATAGAATAAAACAACAACAAATAGTATGAAACAACAACAACACTAAGAACAGCAAATAGAATGAAACAACAACAACAAATAGAATGAAACAACAACAACAAATAGAATGAAACAACAACAACAAATAGAATGAAACAACAACAACAACAACAAATAGAATGAAACAACAACAACAACAACCATTAGAATGAAACAACAACAACAACACATAGAATGAAACAACAACAACAACAAATAGAATGAAACAACAACAACAACAAATAGAATGAAACAACAACAACAAATAGAATGAAACAACAACAACACATAGAATGAAACAACAACAACGAATAGAATGAAACAACAACAACAACAAATAGAATGAAACAACAACAACAACAAATAGAATGAAACAACAACAACAAATAGAATGAAACAACAACAACAAATAGAATGAAACAACAACAACAAATGCAATAAACCAACAGCAAATGGAATGAAACAACAACAACAAATAAAATGAAACAACAACTACAACAAAAACAATAACAAATAGAATAAAACAACAATAACAACAACAAATAGAATGAAACAACAACAAAAACAACAACAACAACAAATAGAATGAAACAACAACAACAACAAATAGAATGAAACAACAACAACAACAAATAGAATAAAACAACAACAACAACAAATCGAATGAAACATCAACAACAACAACAAATAGAATGAAACAACAACAAATGCAATAAACCAACAGCAAATGGAATGAAACAACAACAACAAATAGAATGAAATAGCAACTACAACAAAAACAATAACAACTAGAATAAAACAACAATAACAACAACAAATAGAATGAAACAACAACAAATAGAATGAAACAACAACAACAACAAATAGAATGAAACAACAACAACAACAACAAATAGAATGAAACAACAACAATAGAATGAAACACCAACAACAAATGCAATAAACCAACTAGCAAATGGAATGAAACAACAACAACAAATAGAATGAAACAACAACTACAACAAAAACAATAACAAATAGAATAAAACAACAATAACAACAACAAATAGAATGAAACAACAACAAAAAATAGAATGAAACAACAACAACAACAAAAACAACAACAACATATAGAATAAAACAATAACAACACATAGAATGAAACAACAACAACACCACCAAATAGATTGAAACAACAACAACAACAAATAGAATATAACAACAACAACAAATATAATAAAACAACAACAACACATAGAATAAAAGAACAGCAAAAGAATGAAACAACAACAACACATAGAATGAAACAACAGCAACAACAATAACAACCGCTAATACATTAAAACAACAACAACAACAAATAGAATGAAACAACAACAACAACAAATAGAATGAAACAACAACAACAACAAATAGAATAAAACAACAACAACAACAAATCGAATGAAACATCAACAACAACAACAAATAGAATGAAACAACAACAAATGCAATAAACCAACAGCAAATGGAATGAAACAACAACAACAAATAGAATGAAATAGCAAACTACAACAAAAACAATAACAACTAGAATTAAAACAACAATAACAACAACAAATAGAATGAAACAACAACAAATAGAATGAAACAACAACAACAACAAATAGAATGAAACAACAACAACAACAACAAATAGAATGAAACAACAACAAATAGAATGAAACACCAACAACAAATGCAATAAACCAACAGCAAATGGAATGAAACAACAACAACAAATAGAATGAAACAACAACTACAACAAAAACAATAACAAATAGAATAAAACAACAATAACAACAACAAATAGAATGAAACAACAACAAAAAATAGAATGAAACAACAACAACAACGAATAGAATGAAACAACAACAACAAATGCAATAAACCAACAGCAAATGGAATGAAACAACAACAACAAATAGAATGAAACAACAACTACAACAAAAACAATAACAAATAGAATAAAACAACAATAACAACAACAAATAGAATGAAACAACAACAAAAAATAGAATGAAACAACAACAACAACAAAAACAACAACAACATATAGAATAAAACAATAACAACACATAGAATGAAACAACAACAACACCACCAAATAGATTGAAACAACAACAACAACAAATAGAATATAACAACAACAACAAATATAATAAAACAACAACAACACATAGAATAAAAGAACAGCAAAAAGAATGAAACAACAACAACACATAGAATGAAACAACAGCAACAACAATAACAACCGCTAATACATTAAAACAACAACAACAACAAATAGAATGAAACAACAACAACAACAAATAGAATGAAACAACAACAACAACAAATAGAATAAAACAACAACAACAACAAATCGAATGAAACATCAACAACAACAACAAATAGAATGAAACAACAACAAATGCAATAAACCAACAGCAAATGGAATGAAACAACAACAACAAATAGAATGAAATAGCAACTACAACAAAAACAATAACAACTAGAATAAAACAACAATAACAACAACAAATAGAATGAAACAACAACAAATAGAATGAAACAACAACAACAACAAATAGAATGAAACAACAACAACAACAACAAATAGAATGAAACAACAACAAATAGAATGAAACACCAACAACAAATGCAATAAACCAACAGCAAATGGAATGAAACAACAACAACAAATAGAATGAAACAACAACTACAACAAAAACAATAACAAATAGAATAAAACAACAATAACAACAACAAATAGAATGAAACAACAACAAAAAATAGAATGAAACAACAACAACAACAACAACATATAGAATAAAACAATAACAACACATAGAATGAAACAACAACAACACCACCAAATAGATTGAAACAACAACAACAACAAATAGAATATAACAACAACAACACATAGAATAAAAGAACAGCAAAAAGAATGAAACAACAACAACACATAGAATGAAACAACAGCAACAACAATAACAACCGCTAATACATTAAAACAACAACAACAACAAATAGAATGAAACAACAACAACAACAAATAGAATGAAACAACAACAACAACAAATAGAATGAAACAACAACAGCAACAAATAGAATGAAACAACAACAACAACAACAACAAATAGAATGAAACAACAAAAACAAATAGAATGAAACAACAACAACAACAAATAGAATGAAACAACAACAACAAATATAATGAAACAACAACAAATATAATGAAACAACAACAACAAATAGAGTGAAACAACAACAACAAATAGAGTGAAACAACAACAACAAATAGAATGAAACAACAACAACAAATAGAATGAAACAACAACAACAAATAGAATGAAACAACAACAACAAAAACAACAACAACATATAGAATAAAACAATAACAACAAATAGAATGAAACAACAACAACAACAAATAGAATGAAACAACAACAACAACAAATAGAATAAAACAACAACAACAACAACAACAAATCGAATGAAACAACAACAACAAATAGAATAAAACAACAACAACAAATAGAATGAAACAACAACAACAAATAGAATGAAACAGCAACTACAACAAAAACAATAACAACTAGAATAAAACAACAATAACAACAACAAATAGAATGAAACAACAACAAAAAATAGAATGAAACAACAACAACAACAAAAACAACAACAACATATAGAATAAAACAATAACAACAAATAGAATGAAACAACAACAACAAACAAATAGAATGAAACAACAACAACAAATAGAATGAAACAACAACAACAAATAGAATGAAACAACAACAACAACAAATAGAATGAAACAACAACAACAACAACAAATAGAATGAAACAACAACAACAAATAGAATGAAACAACAACTACAACAAAAACAATAACAACTAGAATAAAACAACAATAACAACAACAAATAGAATGAAACAACAACAAAAAATAGAATGAAACAACAACAACAACAAAAACAACAACAACATATAGAATAAAACAATAACAACAAATAGAATGAAACAACAACAACAACAAATAGAATGAAACAACAACAACAAATAGAATGAAACAACAACAACAAATAGAATGAAACAACAACAACAACAAATAGAATGAAACAACAACAACAACAACAAATAGAATGAAACAACAACAACAATTAGAATGAAACAACAACAACAAATGCAATAAACCAACAGCAAATGGAATGAAACAACAACAACAAATAGAATGAAACAACAACTACAACAAAAACAATAACAAATAGAATAAAACAACAATAACAACAACAAATAGAATGAAACAACAACAAAAAATAGAATGAAACAACAACAACAACAAAAACAACAACAACATATAGAATAAAACAATAACAACAAATAGAATGAAACAACAACAACAACAAATAGAATGAAACAACAACAACAACAAATAGAATGAAACAACAACAACAAATAGAATGAAACAACAACAACAACAAAAACAACAACAACATATAGAATAAAACAATAACAACAAATAGAATGAAACAACAACAACAAATAGAATGAAACAACAACAACAACAACAAATAGAATGAAACAACAACAAAAAATAGAATGAAACAACAACAACAACAAAAACAACAACAACAAATAGAATAAAACAATAACAACAAATAGAATGAAACAACAACAACAAATAGAATGAAACAACAACAACGAATAGAATGAAACAACAACAACAAATGCAATAAACCAACAGCAAATGGAATGAAACAACAACAACAAATAGAATGAAACAACAACTACAACAAAAACAACAACAAATAGAATAAAACAATAACAACAAATAGAATGAAACAACAACAACAACAAATAGAATGAAACCCGGGAAGGTTAACCCGGTCAACAAATGCCCGCAGAAGTCGGATGTGTCGGCCTAACGGCGCAAGAACGCAGCTCTGCTGTAAACAAGCACAACGCAATCACATCCGGAAAAAAACTCCGGATGAACGAAGAAGAAGAAGAAGAAGAAGAAGAAGAATGAAACAACAACAACAACAAATAGAATGAAACAACAACAACAACAACAAATAGAATGAAACAACAACAACAAATAGAATGAAACAGCAACAACAAATAGAATGAAACAACAACAACAAATGCAATAAACCAACAGCAAATGGAATGAAACAACAACAACAAATAAAATGAAACAACAACTACAACAAAAACAATAACAAATAGAATAAAACAACAATAACAACAACAAATAGAATGAAATAACAACAAAAAATAGAATGAAACAACAACAACAAAAAACAACAACAACATATAGAATAAAACATTAACAACAAATAGAATGAAACAACAACAACAACAAATAGAATGAAACAACAACAACAACAAATAGAATGAAACAACAACAACAAATAGAATGAAACAACAACAACAACAAATAGAATGAAACAACAACAACAACAAATAGAATAAAACAACAACAACAAATAGAATGAAACAACAACAACAACAAATAGAATGAAACAACAACAACAAATAGAATGAAACAACAACAACAAATGCAATAAACCAACAGCAAATGGAATGAAACAACAACAACAAATAAAATGAAACAACAACTACAACAAAAACAATAACAAATAGAATAAAACAACAATAACAACAACAAATAGAATGAAATAACAACAAAAAATAGAATGAAACAACAACAACAACAAAAAACAACAACAAGATATAGAATAAAACATTAACAACAAATAGAATGAAACAACAACAACAACAAATAGAATGAAACAACAACAACAACAAATAGAATAAAACAACAACAACAAATAGAATGAAACAACAACAAATGCAATAAACCAACAGCAAATGGAATGAAACAACAACAACAACAAATAGAATGAAACAACAACAACAACATATAGAATAAAACAATAACAACAAATAGAATGAAACAACAACAACAACAAATAGAATGAAACAACAACAACAACAAATAGAATAAAACAATAACAACAACAAATAGAATGAAACAATAACAACAACAAATAGAATAAAACAACAACAACAAATAGAATGAAACAACAACAAATAGAATGAAACAATAACAACAACAAATAGAATGAAACAACAACAACAAATAGAATGAAACAACAACAACAAATAGAATGAAACAACAACAACAAATAGAATGAAACAACAACAACAAATAGAATGAAACAACAACAACAAATAGAATGAAACAACAACAACAAATAGAATAAAACAACAACAACAAATAGAATGAAACAACAACAAATGCAATAAACCAACAGCAAATGGAATGAAACAACAACAACAACAAATAGAATGAAACAACAACAACAACATATAGAATAAAACAATAACAACAAATAGAATGAAACAACAACAACAACATATAGAATAAAACAATAACAACAAATAGAATGAAACAACAACAACAACATATAGAATAAAACAATAACAACAAATAGAATGAAACAACAACAACAACATATAGAATAAAACAATAACAACAAATAGAATGAAACAACAACAACAACATATAGAATAAAACAATAACAACAAATAGAATGAAACAACAACAACAACATATAGAATAAAACAATAACAACAAATAGAATGAAACAACAACAACAACATATAGAATAAAACAATAACAACAAATAGAATGAAACAACAACAACAACAAATAGAATGAAACAACAACAACAACAAATAAAATGAAACAACAACAACAACAAATAGAATGAAACAATAACAACAACAAATAGAATAAAACAACAACAACAAATAGAATGAAACAACAACAACAACAAATAGAATGAAACAATAACAACAACAAATAGAATGAAACAACAACAACAACAAATAGAATAAAACAACAACAACAAATAGAATGAAACAACAACAAATGCAATAAACCAACAGCAAATGGAATGAAACAACAACAACAACAAATAGAATGAAACAACAACAACAACATATAGAATAAAACAATAACAACAAATAGAATGAAACAACAACAACAACAAATAGAATGAAACAACAACAACAAATAGAATGAAACAACAACAACAACATATAGAATAAAACAATAACAACAAATAGAATGAAACAACAACAACAACAAATAGAATGAAACAACAACAACAAATAGAATGAAACAACAACAACAACATATAGAATAAAACAATAACAACAAATAGAATGAAACAACAACAACAACAAATAGAATGAAACAACAACAACAAATAGAATGAAACAACAACAACAACATATAGAATAAAACAATAACAACAAATAGAATGAAACAACAACAACAACAAATAGAATGAAACAACAACAACAACAAATAGAATAAAACAACAACAACAAATAGAATGAAACAACAACAACAAATAGAATGAAACAACAACAACAAATAGAATGAAACAACAACAACAAATAGAATGAAACAACAACAACAAATAGAATAAAACAACAACAACAAATAGAATAAAACAACAACAACAAATAGAATGAAACAACAACAAATGCAATAAACCAACAGCAAATGGAATGAAACAACAACAACAACAAATAGAATGAAACAACAACAACAACATATAGAATAAAACAATAACAACAAATAGAATGAAACAACAACAACAACATATAGAATAAAACAATAACAACAAATAGAATGAAACAACAACAACAACATATAGAATAAAACAATAACAACAAATAGAATGAAACAACAACAACAACATATAGAATAAAACAATAACAACAAATAGAATGAAACAACAACAACAACAAATAGAATGAAACAACAACAACAACAAATAGAATGAAACAACAACAACAAATAGAATGAAACAACAACAACAATAGAATGAAACAACAACAACAAATAGAATGAAACAACAACAACAACAAATAGAATGAAACAATAACAACAACATATAGAATAAAACAATAACAACAACAAATAAAATGAAACAACAACAACAACAAATAGAATGAAACAATAACAACAACAAATAGAATAAAACAACAACAACATATAGAATAAAACAATAACAACAAATAGAATGAAACAACAACAACAACAAATAGAATGAAACAACAACAACAAATAGAATGAAACAACAACAACAACATATAGAATAAAACAATAACAACAAATAGAATGAAACAACAACAACAACAAATAGAATGAAACAACAACAACAAATAGAATGAAACAACAACAACATATAGAATAAAACAATAACAACAAATAGAATGAAACAACAACAACAACAAATAGAATGAAACAACAACAACAACAAATAGAATAAAACAACAACAACAAATAGAATGAAACAACAACAACAAATAGAATGAAACAACAACAACAAATAGAATGAAACAACAACAACAAATAGAATGAAACAACAACAACAAATAGAATAAAACAACAACAACAAATAGAATAAAACAACAACAACAAATAGAATGAAACAACAACAAATGCAATAAACCAACAGCAAATGGAATGAAACAACAACAACAACAAATAGAATGAAACAACAACAAATGCAATAAACCAACAGCAAATGGAATGAAACAACAACAACAACAAATAGAATGAAAGAACAACAACAACATATAGAATAAAACAATAACAACAAATAGAATGAAACAACAACAACAACAAATAGAATGAAACAACAACAACAAATAGAATGAAACAACAACAACAACATATAGAATAAAACAATAACAACAAATAGAATGAAACAACAACAACAACAAATAGAATGAAACAACAACAACAACAAATAGAATAAAACAACAACAACAAATAGAATGAAACAACAACAACAAATAGAATGAAACAACAACAAATGCAATAAACCAACAGCAAATGGAATGAAACAACAACAACAACAAATAGAATGAAAGAACAACAACAACATATAGAATAAAACAATAACAACAAATAGAATGAAACAACAACAACAAACAAATAGAATGAAACAACAACAACAAATAGAATGAAACAACAACAACAACATATAGAATAAAACAATAACAACAAATAGAATGAAACAACAACAACAACAAATAGAATGAAACAACAACAACAACAAATAGAATAAAACAACAACAACAAATAGAATGAAACAACAACAACAAATAGAATGAAACAACAACAACAAATAGAATGAAACAACAACAACAAATAGAATGAAACAACAACAACAAATAGAATAAAACAACAACAACAAATAGAATAAAACAACAACAACAAATAGAATGAAACAACAACAAATGCAATAAACCAACAGCAAATGGAATGAAACAACAACAACAACAAATAGAATGAAACAACAACAACAACATATAGAATAAAACAATAACAACAAATAGAATGAAACAACAACAACAACATATAGAATAAAACAATAACAACAAATAGAATGAAACAACAACAACAACATATAGAATAAAACAATAACAACAAATAGAATGAAACAACAACAACAACATATAGAATAAACAATAACAACAAATAGAATGAAACAACAACAACAACAAATAGAATGAAACAACAACAACAACAAATAGAATGAAACAACAACAACAAATAGAATGAAACAACAACAACAAATAGAATGAAACAACAACAACAAATAGAATGAAACAACAACAACAACAAATAGAATGAAACAATAACAACAACATATAGAATAAAACAATAACAACAACAAATAAAATGAAACAACAACAACAACAAATAGAATGAAACAATAACAACAACAAATAGAATAAAACAACAACAACATATAGAATAAAACAATAACAACAAATAGAATGAAACAACAACAACAACAAATAGAATGAAACAACAACAACAAATAGAATGAAACAACAACAACAACATATAGAATAAAACAATAACAACAAATAGAATGAAACAACAACAACAACAAATAGAATGAAACAACAACAACAAATAGAATGAAACAACAACAACAACATATAGAATAAAACAATAACAACAAATAGAATGAAACAACAACAACAACAAATAGAATGAAACAACAACAACAACAAATAGAATAAAACAACAACAACAAATAGAATGAAACAACAACAACAAATAGAATGAAACAACAACAACAAATAGAATGAAACAACAACAACAAATAGAATGAAACAACAACAACAAATAGAATAAAACAACAACAACAAATAGAATAAAACAACAACAACAAATAGAATGAAACAACAACAAATGCAATAAACCAACAGCAAATGGAATGAAACAACAACAACAACAAATAGAATGAAAGAACAACAACAACATATAGAATAAAACAATAACAACAAATAGAATGAAACAACAACAACAAATAGAATATAACAACAACAACAAATAGAATGAAACAACAACAAATAGAATGAAACAACAACAACAACAAATAGAATGAAACAACAACAACAAATAGAATGAAACAACAACAACAACAAATAGAATGAAACAACAACAACAAATAGAATGAAACAACAACAACAACATATAGAATAAAACAATAACAACAAATAGAATGAAACAACAACAACAACAAATAGAATGAAACAACAACAACAAATAGAATGAAACAACAACAACAACATATAGAATAAAACAATAACAACAAATAGAATGAACAACAACAACAACAAATAGAATGAAACAACAACAACAACAAATAGAATAAAACAACAACAACAAATAGAATGAAACAACAACAACAAATAGAATGAAACAACAACAACAAATAGAATGAAACAACAACAACAAATAGAATGAAACAACAACAACAAATAGAATAAAACAACAACAACAAATAGAATAAAACAACAACAACAAATAGAATGAAACAACAACAAATGCAATAAACCAACAGCAAATGGAATGAAACAACAACAACAACAAATAGAATGAAAGAACAACAACAACATATAGAATAAAACAATAACAACAAATAGAATGAAACAACAACAACAAATAGAATATAACAACAACAACAAATAGAATGAAACAACAACAAATAGAATGAAACAACAACAACAAATAGAATGAAACAACAACAACAAATAGAATGAAACAACAACAACAACAAATAGAATGAAACAACAACAACAAATAGAATGAAACAACAACAACAACATATAGAATAAAACAATAACAACAAATAGAATGAAACAACAACAACAACAATAGAATGAAACAACAACAACAAATAGAATGAAACAACAACAACAACAAATAGAATAAAACAATAACAACAAATAGAATGAAACAACAACAACAACAAATAGAATGAAACAACAACAACAACAAATAGAATAAAACAACAACAACAAATAGAATGAAACAACAACAACAAATAGAATGAAACAACAACAACAAATAGAATGAAACAACAACAACAAATAGAATGAAACAACAACAACAAATAGAATAAAACAACAACAACAAATAGAATAAAACAACAACAACAAATAGAATGAAACAACAACAAATGCAATAAACCAACAGCAAATGGAATGAAACAACAACAACAACAAATAGAATGAAAGAACAACAACAACATATAGAATAAAACAATAACAACAAATAGAATGAAACAACAACAACAAATAGAATATAACAACAACAACAAATAGAATGAAACAACAACAAATAGAATGAAACAACAACAACAACAAATAGAATGAAACAACAACAACAAATAGAATGAAACAACAACAACAACATATAGAATAAAACAATAACAACAAATAGAATGAAACAACAACAACAACAAATAGAATGAAACAACAACAACAAATAGAATGAAACAACAACAACAACATATAGAATAAAACAATAACAACAAATAGAATGAAACAACAACAACAACAAATAGAATGAAACAACAACAACAACAAATAGAATAAAACAACAACAACAAATAGAATGAAACAACAACAACAAATAGAATGAAACAACAACAACAAATAGAATGAAACAACAACAACAAATAGAATGAAACAACAACAACAAATAGAATGAAACAACAACAACAAATAGAATAAAACAACAACAACAAATAGAATGAAACAACAACAACAAATAGAATGAAACAACAACAACAAATAGAATGAAACAACAACAACAAATAGAATGAAACAACAACAACAAATAGAATAAAACAACAACAACAAATAGAATGAAACAACAACAACAAATAGAATGAAACAACAACAACAAATAGAATGAAACAACAACAACAAATAGAATGAAACAACAACAACAAATAGAATAAAACAACAACAACAAATAGAATAAAACAACAACAACAAATAGAATGAAACAACAACAAATGCAATAAACCAACAGCAAATGGAATGAAACAACAACAACAACAAATAGAATGAAAGAACAACAACAACATATAGAATAAAACAATAACAACAAATAGAATGAAACAACAACAACAAATAGAATATAACAACAACAACAAATAGAATGAAACAACAACAAATAGAATGAAACAACAACAACAACAAATAGAATGAAACAACAACAACAAATAGAATGAAACAACAACAACAACAAATAGAATGAAACAACAACAACAATAGAATGAAACAACAACAACAACATATAGAATAAAACAATAACAACAAATAGAATGAAACAACAACAACAACAAATAGAATGAAACAACAACAACAAATAGAATGAAACAACAACAACAACATATAGAATAAAACAATAACAACAAATAGAATGAAACAACAACAACAACAAATAGAATGAAACAACAACAACAACAACTAGAATAAAACAACAACAAATAGAATGAAACAACAACAACAAATAGAATGAAACAACAACAACAAATAGAATGAAACAACAACAACAAATAGAATGAAACAACAACAACAAATAGAATAAAACAACAACAACAAATAGAATAAAACAACAACAACAAATAGAATGAAACAACAACAAATGCAATAAACCAACAGCAAATGGAATGAAACAACAACAACAACAAATAGAATGAAAGAACAACAACAACATATAGAATAAAACAATAACAACAAATAGAATGAAACAACAACAACAAATAGAATATAACAACAACAACAAATATAATAAAACAACAACAACAAATAGAATAAAAGAACAGCAAATAGAATGAAATAACAACAACAACAACAACAGCAAATATCTTGAAACAACAACAGTGACAGGGAGCTGCACTCAAGTCAGGAAACCGGTTGTAACAAAACCCAGGCAAAGATAATCAGGTCAGCATACAAGAGACGGTTTTTTAAGAAGAAAAATGTTGACATGTCTGGTGGGCGAAATTTGGCCTGGAGTCTGACCCAAGTCAATAACAGTAGCTGCAATTAATTGTAGGCGGTGTGGATTCCATGAATAAAAAGAGGAAGAGGATGAGAATACAAGAAAATAAATAGAAGGAGAACGAAGAAGAAGTAGGAGAAGATGAAGAGGGATAAGAAGGAGTGAAAGAAGAAAATGACGATATTGGTGACAATGAGATAAGAAGAATTATGAGAAAGAGTATAAAAGATGAAGACGAAGGAAGAGGAAAGGATTGAATAACCCAGTGAGTGGAACCTTGCAGTCGTGACAGACCAAAGTATGTGAGTTGGAATGTGGCCAATATTCCATCACAATGCCTGGGCAGAGCTTCAGAGAAACATGTGGTGCCCAAACGACATGTTCCCTCTCTCGGCCTAATCTTGTGTATTCCAGAGGAATGGGTAACCAATACGTCTGGCACAAGGTAGGCTGCAGACGCTGGCGGCACAGCATCAAACCTCCGAGACCTCGCCACCACGAGCAGATGGCGAGTGATGGCCAGACCCTGGAACCCAAGGGACCCGGCTTAGAGGCGTTCAGCCAAGTCCCACAGGTGAGGGCCTCGTACGCGTCCGGACCGTAAGGGCGCGTACTTCTGTCAATCACAAGTGTCCGGACCTGTGTAAAGCGTGCACTATCGTCAGACTCCCCGCCTGACTTTAGCGGATCCCACAACCAGCGGGAGTAGGCCCGCCGAAGATACCGCAGGAGATATTGCACGTCTATTGCGAGCAAATCTCCCATCCTTCCACTGTGCGGATCTCGCGACCGGCGAGAATAGGCCCACCGGAGATATTGTTCGTCTGCTGCGGACAAATCTCTACCGAGACTGAATAAGTAAAGAAACGATAAAAGTATGGTATTTCAATTGCGCTTGCGCTCCCACCTATGCTACACCCTTCATGTGTCTTCACAAAGTCGGACTAGAGTCAAGACAAAATGGTCACGAGCAATGTGTAAAATGAACAAGGGCACAGCAGATCAGTCCGTTGACAATGCCTTCGAAGAGTATCTAGCATTATCGCCCAGGCAGTTCTGTGATTTAACTGTCAAATGGACGACAGGAATTACACACAGTCAGGTATGCTAACTCCTGCGAAAAAGAGTGTACATGCCGTTCAACGAACTCCACAATGCTGAACATTAATAATAAGGGGGTGGGAGGGGGGAGGGGGGGGGGGTTAAAAGTAACAAACATTAATATACTAGGACACAACGAACGACGGTTCGATTCTAATAATCTTTATCAGGAACGAAACAACACAAACAGATCTACAGGGAAACATGCCAGTTCGTAACTGATGGACGACGTCACACACACACACACACACACACACACACACACACACACACACGCACACACACACACACACACACACACACACGTACGCACGCATACACACTACCATGATCATCATCATCTAGTGCCCTGCCGACTGACGATGGGCGATCATGCTTCTCCACAAACTGTGATCTCCGAGGCGTGGATCAGTTTATTTGTTGACTTTTTTTCTATGCCAGGGCACAAGACTGTTCAGAATTTATTTTAAAAAAAATATGCGGCTGGCACCATATACCCAATAGGGTTTATGACGTGAACAGGTGTCCTTTATAACAATCCGCTGACTGAACAGTTGACTATATGGACTGTGCTGTATGGGGTGATTGACTTGCTTGGTTGCACCTTTTCCCTGTCCAGATTTTCTTTTGCGGACTTGATGAGCTCTCCTGGTGGCGAGCTTCCTTGTTGACCTTGGCATTTTCCGTGACAACCTCCTTGGAAGTCACTTGACATGCTGCGAAGTGAGGGTCTTAGCCTTGGATTTGCATCCTCGTATTGTGAGAGGGGATTAAAAATTGAAAAACCATTCTCCGACCACGGTCGTTTTGGTGTGGGCTTGAAGTGCTCTTGCTTCCCTCCTTCTTCTTCTCTGAACTATCCTCTGTTTTTTTCACATAGGTTTCCCCACTTTTGTTCCTGATTTTTTTGGCTTTCTTTTTGTCATGTTTCTCCTGACTTTTGGTTTTGGGTTTAAAAGGGTTGTTCCCTGCCTCCCCATGTACTTGACGAACCTTTCTGCTATTTTGTCTGAGGTCATACGTTCCGCTCCTTGTTCTCCCGGGAAACGTCCTGAGAGGTTTAGACTTTTGCTTCTTCACGGTCGACCACCAGAGCTCTTCCAGACTCTCATAGTCATGTGCAAACCCGCCAATCCATCCACTTATGGAGATAAATTTTAGACGCAAATGTGGCGGAAAAAACCCCCGTTCTCGTTCGCTGCTCAAAATTTTTTTCCGGTAGGTATGGACGAAACCCTCGAATCGTTTCAGCAGAGCCGTCTTTAACTCGTCATAATTGTTCTCATGTCCTGGTGGCAGGCAGAATAAACCTCGTACCCGGGTCCCGCGTAATCCCTGGGATAGCTTGAGATTCCATTTGTTACGCTCCGACCCATAGCAACAGACTTTGCCTCGAAGCGTTGAAGGTACGGGTCAATCTTCTTTTTGTCCTCCTCGTAGACCGCTAAAGGAAACTTCATAGCATGGTAACCATGTCCACCTCGGGGGTTGAGCCTGGGATGGAGGAACCTCCAACTGCTCCCTCAGTTTCCCCATTAGATTGACTCTTCAACTCGAGTTCCCTCATCCGGTACTCGTGCTCCCTTTTCTGAGCCTCCTGCTCCCCTTCCCCTTTCCTAGCACTTCCCCACTTCAAATTTCCTAGCTGCCTGCTCAGCTTCCAATTTCTTAGCAGCCTGCTCTGCTTCCAATTTCCTAGCTTCTTGTTCCAACTCCATCCTTCTCAATTCCAAATCGGGGCCCTTTTGATCTTCCCTTTCTGCTTGACGATACTCTCTCTCCCCCTTCCTGTATGTAATCCGTTTGAGCAAACCCCACAATCCCATTTCTTCCCCCTTTGCCTTTAGTTCTGGGTTTGTTTGGAGTGGCCATTTTACAGAGTAAGCTAGCAGTTGAGTACATATAACTGCAAATTAATATACAGATATATGAAAAAGTACCATAATCTAGATATTACCCCCCACAGCACATTCACTCAGTGACAAGAGTAGAATCAGGACCACAGACCTATGCAGACGTGTGAAGTGTGAAAAGGTAATATTTGTCCTAACCCTATCCACATTCACTCTAGCTGGATTCTCCATATGATATCTCCGTTTTATAACTAAGGATCCCGTGTCAAAAGACCCCGTTGTCAGAAGATCCCACTGTCAAAGTATCCTGCTTGCAGGATATATCACTGTCCAAGGATCACATTTACGAGAGATCTCGCTGTCCAAAGATCCCGTTTACGAGAGATCCCGCTGTCCAAAGATCACGTTTACGAGAGATCCCGCTGTCCAAAGATCCCGTTATCGAGCTCCCAATAATGTCGTGTCCTCCTTTAAAGTGTCGTCCCTGGAGTGAGGAGAGTCAACACCCACATTATAATGTTTCTTTCCTATCAATATCCTGGAGAATCCACCAGCTTCCGTCCAACACACTCCATCAGCCCGTGGACACCTTTTCCTACCACTCTCTCACTGTCGTACTATGCCCCTCTCATACTTCCCAATGCAACATATTCAACAACTCTTGCTTCTAAAAATTAATACAGATTAATTTATTAAAAGAAAAGTGTAATGTACGAGAGACGTGTATGCGAAGAAAATGTGGTGATGTGTTCTATAATGTGGTGTAGGATCGGAATCTCAGATAATAGATAGTCAGTTTCATCCTTGCAAGGACACACCACAGCACGTTAAGTCAGAACAAGTCCACCTCAACCCGGTACTGTATCTCTCCTGCCGGACACTGAGTGTCATCTGTAGCTACCTGGTATCCCATCTTCCTGATCATCCGAATAGATACTGTTTGTAAATTACAGCTGATCATGGACCGGTTGCCCAATGCACATAATTTCCTATCGTTCTTAAAGAATGCACAAATCCTTTGTAGTGAGTATTTAGGTATCACTGTTATTGTTAATATACTTGAATCTAACTAGTGTCTATCTAGGTTCAGGTATCATGTCTTTTGAACTATTTCACTAGAATATATCACACCAGGTGACTATTATATTTTAATGTTCTTGTATAGGTACCAATGTTCTTATGCTGTGTTGCATCAACAATCATCACCCATCTTAGGTGAACCATCTTTCTTCTCGGACGTTATTCCTTTTTTTGTAAGAAACATTGTTTGTGTCCAACTGGTGTTATGTCTAATTGACGTTGCACTTCATCAAATCCAGTGTTGAACTTCCTCGTAACTGGTATGGAACCTGTGAGAGAAACAACACATCTTGTGATAGTACTAGTCACTGATCCTACCGGCTGAGTGTAAGCCTATTGCCTTGCTCAGTTATTTTACAGCTAACTAAACTCTGTCATAGAGCATATTAGCTCCTCACCTACGTCCGAATCAGGCGATGACAAGGAAAGACCCATAAACAGAGTGCACAACTTCAGTGGGCAAACCATTGAAAGATCCCCCCCCCCCCCCCATTGGACACTATCCCCATCTTAACTCTCTCCAATTATCACCCCTCTATCCTATTCAACCTAGCAGAGCCAATTATCACTCTCTAGTTTTAACAAGACTACTGCCTATATTAATTAGGCCTAAATAGATTATATTGACTACCTTATGCAAAACCGACACATGCTAGTTAATTTTAAATTAATCTAACACTGTAGAGCTCTCCCACAAACACGTCCATCCTGATCCACGGTTTTGGTCAACACTGTTTCTCCCAATCATGGTTTATGGCAAAACCTAAAATTGGTCACGTGACGGTATTCTTTATGTCCACACAGGTGTTATTTGGGCATATCATCCATTGTCAAGAATCTATCCTCCCTGGCTCAATCAATGTCAGAGTTGTCATCACTTGTTTTGACTCACACAACAAGCTAACGAGTTCCTGTATGCTCCCAACAACGGGTTTCCACAACAAACCGCCAATCTTCTGTCGAGTGGTGACAACCACAGCCGTCATTTCGCTTGATGTCCGGAAACTCTCAATGACAGACGGACTGTTTTCTCCCGAGCTGAGTACTTCCGCTTAAATCCAACCTATTTATGAACTGTCAAAGCGATGTATGGACTCATCTCACTCATTTCCAAATGTTCCCATTTTGTCAACCCCATGTAAACACGTGCAGCTGCAACTTTTGACCGTCCTGGGATTTTGACATCCAATTTGTTTTTTCTGTTAGTTAAAATAGTTTTGGCTTTGCAGATAGGCCGGTTAATCAGAAAGTCTCTATAGTAATCGACTGGTTAAACGCGGTGTTTTATTTTTGTGACAAAAACAACAACAAATAGAATGAAACAACAACAACAACAAATAGAATGAAACAACAACAACAAATAGAATGAAACAACAACAACAAATAGAATGAAACAACAACAACAAATAGAATAAAACAACAACAACAACAACAAATAGAATAAAACAACAACAAGAAATAGAATAAAACAACAACAACAAATAGAATGGAACAACAACAACAAATAGAATAAAACAACAACAACAAATAGAATAAAACAACAACAACAAATAGAATGAAACAACAATAACAAATAGAATGAAACAACAATAACAAATAGAATAAAACAACAACAACAAATAGAATAAAACAACAATAACAAATAGAATAAAACAACAACAACAAATAGAATAAAACAACAACAACAAATAGAATAAAACAACAATAACAAATAGAATAAAACAACAACAACAAATAGAATAAAACAACAATAACAAATAGAATGAAACAACAACAACAAATAGAATAAAACAACAACAACAAATAGAATGAAACAACAATAACAAATACAATAAACCAACAGCAAATGGAATGAAACAACAACAACAAATGGAATGAAACAACAACAACAAATAGAATGAAACAACAACAACAACAAAAACAATAACAACAAATAGAATAAAACAACAATAACAACAACAAATAGAATGAAACAAAAACAACAAATAGAATGAAACAAGAACAACAACAAAAACAATAACAACAAATAGAATAAAACAACAATAACAACAACAAATGGAATGAAACAACAACAACAAATAGAATGAAACAACAACAACAACAAAAACAATAACAACAAATAGAATAAAACAACAATAACAACAACAAATAGAATGAAACAACAACAACAACAAAAACAATAACAACAAATAGAATAAACCAACAATAACAACAACAAATAGAATGAAACAAAAACAACAAATAGAATGAAACAACAACAACAACAAAAACAACAACAACATATAGAATAAAACAATAGCAACAAATAGAATGAAACAACAACAGCAACAAATAGAATAAAACAACAACAACAAATAGAATAAAACAACAACAAATAGAATGAAACAACAACAACAACAACAACAACAAATATCTTGAAACAACAACAGTGACAGGGAGCTGCACTCAAGTCAAGAAACCGGTTGTAACAAAACCCAGGCAAAGATAATCAGGTCAGCATACAAGAGACGGTTTTTTGAGAAGAAAAATGTTGACATGTCTGGTGGGCGAAATTTGGCCTGGAGTCTGACCCAAGTCAATAACAGTAGCTGCAATTAATTGTAGGCGGTGTGGATTCCATGAATAAAAAGAGGAAGAGGATGAGAATACAAGAAAATAAATAGAAGGAGAACGAAGAAGAAGGTAGGAGAAGATGAAGAGGGATAAGAAGGAGTGAAAGAAGAAAATGACTATATTGGTGACAATGAAGATAAGAAGAATTATGAGAAAGAGTATAAAAGATGAAGACGAAGGAAGAGGAAAGGATTGAATAACCCAGTGAGTGGCACCTTGCAGTCTTGACAGACCAAAGTATGTGAGTTGGAATGTGGCCAATATTCCATCACAATGCCTGGGCAGAGCTTCAGAGAAACATGTGGTGCCCAAACGACATGTTCCCTCTCTCGGCCTAATCTTGTGTGTTCCAGAGGAATGGGTAACCAATACGTCTGGCACAAGGTAGGCTGCAGACGCTGGCGGCACAGCATCAAACCTCCGAGACCTCGCCACCACGAGCAGATGGCGAGTGATGGCCAGACCCTGGAACCCAAGGGACCCGGCTTAGAGGCGTTCAGCCAAGTCCCACAGGTGAGGGCCTCGTACGCGTCCGGACCGTAAGGGCGCGTACTTCTGTCAATCACAAGTGTCCGGACCTGTGTAAAGCGTGCACTATCGTCAGACTCCCCGCCTGACTTTAGCGGATCCCACAACCAGCGGGAGTAGGCCCGCCGAAGATACCGCAGGAGATATTGCACGTCTATTGCGAGCAAATCTCCCATCCTTCCACTGTGCGGATCTCGCGACCGGCGAGAATAGGCCCACCGGAGATATTGTTCGTCTGCTGCGGACAAATCTCTACCGAGACTGAATAAGTAAAGAAACGATAAAAGTAGTGGTATCTCAATTGCGCTTGCGCTCCCACCTATGCTACACCCTTCATGTGTCTTCACAAAGTCGGACTAGAGTCAAGACAAATGGTCACGAGCAATGTGTAAAATGAACAAGGGCACAAGCAGATCAGGTCCGTTGACAATGCCTTCGAAGAGTATCTAGCATTATCCGGCCCAGGCAGTTCTGTGATTTAACTGTCTAATGGACGACAGGAATTAAGCACAGTCAGGTATGCTAACTCCTGCGAAAAAGAGTGTACATGCCGTTCAACGAACTTCACAATGCTGAACATTAATAATAAGGGGGTTGGGAGGGGGGAGGGGGGGGGGGTTAAAAAGTAACAAACATTAATATACTAGGACACAACGAACGACGGTTCGATTCTAATAATCTTAATCAGGAACGAAACAACACAAACAGATCTACAGGGAAACATGCCATTTCGTAACTGATGGACGACGTGTCACACACGCACGCACACACACACACACACGCACGTACGCACACACACACAGCACACACACACACGTACCACCATACCACTACCATGATCATCATCATCTAGTGCCCTGCCGACTGACGATGGGCGATCATGCTTCTCCACAAACTGTGATCTCCGAGGCGTGGATCAGTTTATTTGTTAACTTTTTTCTATGCCAGAGCACAAGACTGTCCAGAATTTATAAAAAATATGCGGCTGGCACCATATACCCAATAGGGTTTATGACGTGAACAGGTGTCCTTTATAACAATCCGCTGACTGAACAGTTGACTATATGGACTGTGCTGTATGGGCGTGAACGCTGGACAATGAGCAATGCTATGGTGAAAAAAGGCTGGAGGTAGTTGAGATGTGGTACTTGGAAGAATGTACAGAATATCGTGGGCAGAGAGAAAAACAAACACTGGAAGACTTACAAATGCAGATGTTGCAAGATCACTCATCAAAACCACATTAAAAGGACAAGTGGAATTTAAGAGGTACGTCAGCGTGTCAGTTGCAATTGAGAAAGGAGACTAATGAGTTGGTTAGTCGCGGTTCCAGCTCCACAGCAAAGAGTTGTTGCGCCCCCCCCCCCCCCATAATTATCTGTTCATGTGCAAGTGAATATCACGCAAAACGCTCCTCACTGCCCCATTTCAGAAGTGGAACAGACAGGAGTCTCGACAAACCAACAGTCCACACAGGTATACCATGCATAATGTCGCTGCCAGAATGCTAACACAAAAGTCCGCCATGAGAAATACAGTTCATCGTCGATGGAAGCAACAGTCACTAGAATACCAGCAGCCGCATATTGCTGAATAAGGGAAACTCAGTTAATTCAGCGACTGGCCGGTTGCTATATTTCTGAACATGCAGTTCACAATACAAACAACCGCGGACAGATGTAAAAGTACGCCGCATAAAATTCATAGCTCACAGTGTCGCTCCACGCACTTAACTCAGTAGCTGGGCGACGGAATCATGCACCACCAGTCCAACATGAGAAAAATGCGTAAGCAAAACGTAGCCACAAGCATAAACACTCCAGAGGCCTTAAGAGCTCAATCGCCTATCCTCCATGTAGGATCGGAAGCTGAAATAGGAAATTAGACTGATGTGATATAATAGTCTACAAGAAAGACGAGGAAAGTTTGACAGATATGTATTTGAAAGCTTCAACAGCTGGGCAACAGACAATAATTATGCAATACCAAATTCATGACAACATCAAAGGATGGGGAGGTTTGGAGACTCAGGTACGCACATGTCTGCTGCACGCCAGACACACCAGGAAAAGAAGAAGTAAACGGGAGGAGACGGGGGAGAAAAGTGAAAAGAAGGTATAAAACTCATGGTTGTGACTGAGTATTTCAGTGTTAACTGGTTCAATGCCAAACAAAAAGCTGGCCTGCATCACACATGGTATACCATTAAATGAACATATATTATACTATACATTTCCGTTCACTGAGCATTGAAATTACAGAAGATACAACGAAACAAAATAAATTATATAATGACCCTAGTGTGGCGATAAATCGTCCTCCTGTCTACACATTTTGCGATATATTATCCTTCGGCACTGAATCATTAAACATTGCGGGATTTTTGTGTGGGTAAAATTAGAGTTCAGCAAATAGAAAGTATATTAACATGAGATTACTCGTCTTCTATTTCCAACTGTTCATTCATTTATCATGTGCCATTCCGATAAGCGTGGGCTGTCATGTTTCGCCATCTCACGTAATCAACAGTCATGGATCAGTCCAGTGTTCTTCTCTCGACTATGCCACGTGACCAAGTTATCCAGGTATTTACTTCTCTGCCTTCCCCGAGTTCTCGTCACCTCGAACTTGCTAGTTGTTACTAAGTTCTCAATTTATTTCTTCTCATAACGTGGCAAAAGGTTTTGATTATCTACGTCAAATTTCTCTAATTTTGTTTCTTGTATGACTTGTTCATTGGTTTTTCTGTCTGTACATGGTATTCTTTGCATTTTCTCAGCAACCTCATTCCTACAGCCATCAGATGTTTTTTCAGCTTGTCTACTCATTGTCCACAGTCAATCAAAAGTACAGGTTCTATGTAGCACCTCAACACTCTTTTTCTCGTTGCAAATGACACCTCCTTATTGGACAGTATGTTGTCCACCTTGCGAAAGGCTACATTCGCCATGGTGATTCTTGTTCTAATCTCTTCAAGGCATCTCCCATCAAATGTTATGACTGTTCTGAGATAATGTTACCGATTCAATTCCCATTTACTTGTATATAGTGGTATTTCCTTCTTCCTAGTGACGACTATAATCGGTGTCTTCTTACAATTTAAGTCTAACCCCAGTTGTTCACTGTGTGCAACAACCGCAGCTTCTTATTGTAGCAGCAACTGCTAATTGTCTGCAACCCATACTGTATCATCCCCATATCTAATGTTATTGTTGTTACGTCCCACAATGATGATTCCATTCACATCTTCTACAGTTCTTAGCATAATTTCATTGTACACTGTACAGGGAAATAAAAGATCTGGAGACATTACACATCGCTGTCTCACACCCCTCTTAATAGGCTGATATTGACCTACTTCATTATCAATCCTTATGGCAGCTTGTTGTTTCAATGTTTTTTTTTTTACAAGTCTAAGGTCTCGCTCATCAATTTGTAGATCTGCAAGCATCTTTATCATGTTGACATGTCTGACTTTATCGAAAGCAATTATGTAGATGTAAGTTCATAGATAGGTTTATAATTGTAGTGCTATTGTCTTGTGTCTACGTGCTGTGTATACAGCAGTGGACCAACACAGGCGGTGGTCATTGAGAGACGGCGACAAGGTCGGGCAGCTATCTGATTAAGGTACCTGACAGCTCTGTGAGTTGGCTATCGGTGGGTAAGTCGCGCCATGTACACGCCCCCCCCCCCCCACCCGCTCCCTTGCAGAGTCTGTGTTTTTAGACAAAGGCCATTGGCGTTAAACCATATACGAATCCGCGGAAGGGAATGGGAAACCGCCGTTGTATTTATCCCTGATTAATTATGCTTGTTTTGGCAACATTATAGGAAGTAAAAAAAACTGGAACATATTGTGGAGAATGGAATGATGTAGGGAAAGAGAGATAAAGGGAGACATCGAGAGAAAATTCTGGACAGCCTTGTGTCATGTCACGAAAGGATGTCACCATAGAAATTGATACATGCTCATGGAGAGATAATAAGACGTGGAGAAGCAAGGTCGCTCACGCCAGTCGGCCCATCACTTGATGATGGTGCTATACATACTGCATTAATAGATACAAACGTAACGTTACATATATACTCGATAATGGTGGCATACATATGCTGGTATGTTAATAAGAAATAGGGGATGAATTCCCAATTTCTAATAGCCAACTGATATTAGAAACTTCAAATAGCTCTATAAGACTCCCTAGGGGTAGAAACTAGTTATAAAGTGATGTTTCCTAACAGAGGGCCAACAGAGCACAGGAAAGTTACGAAACTTCCGAGAGGAGATCACTCACTCTTGGCACACTGAAAGTCCGTGTGGTTATCCCGCCACAGTCAGCTCCATAGTGATGTTGTCCTATGACAAGTAATATCAAGGAAAACACACAGACAAATTAAACACCAGGCAACAAGTAAATAAACAACTCCTGATTATAACCCATAACATTTTATTGGGATAACACGGGGGAAGAGGGGTGTGTGTATGCTCGTGAGACGTAGCATATTATTACACAACTCATAATAAAATAAAATGAAAACATTAATACTTTAATAAAAGACATATTAATTATCTATATCTGCCAGTTAAAAGTGCAGGTGTTTTCCCAATGAAGGAATTAAACTAACACTTTTTCAGTTATCAGTTATCAGTTATCAGTTGGGGTATCTTCGTTGCACTCCGGACATGTCCATAGGTGCTCAGATCCTCCCCCCAGCATATGCATCAGCGTCCGGTGGCTAATAGTGCCAGTTCTGTGTTGGTTGACGAGGCGCTTTGTTTTCCCGATGTACCTCTCGCGTCTGGCTGTGCCGATTCTTACTCCCAGGTCTTTCATCCTGGAAAGCGATGTGGAATCACTGGCGTCAAAATCCTCTGTTCTCGCCATATCTTTAAGGGCGTTAATGACATCGGCACGATCCATGGGCTGGCCATCTACAGGGGGTGCAGAGCCAGCCAATTTATCAGCTCGTTCATTTCCCTCGACTCCCGCATGTCCCGGGACGAAGATGAAGGTGACTTTGCGGACAACAGACTTCCGCAGCGACTCAGTCCACTGTCTACGTACAGATCCAGCTTCGACCTTCTGAATCATGCTCATTGAATCACTTAGTACACACACGTTGGTATAATGCTGTGATTCCAGCCATATGAAAGCCTGTGTAACTGCTGTAACACTTTTTCATCACTGCTGAAATACTAACAGTTTTCTCAATCACATCAGATGGTATTACTAGATTTATAACTCCTAAAACATCCGCCTTGAAAAATGTCCCTTTCTAAACCACAAGGGGTAAAAGGTCCATTCATAAAAAGACGGGGGTGAAAATGTTCATTTCTACATCACAGGGGTGAAAATTTCCTCTCTTAAATCACAGGGGTGAAAATGTCATTTTCTAAAAAACAGGGATGCAAATGTCCATTTATAAAACACAGGGGTGCAAATATCCATTTCTATATAGGAATCTCAGAAATGGAATTGCGCGTTGTTCATAACCCTGCTGGTGTTGGCTCCGGGAACCTTAGAGTAGTAATAAAAGACCCAACCATGCTGGGGTTGTTTCGGACATTGGATGGGACAGTGATGATTAATGGAGATTCACTCTTTCCGCATTGGAAAGGCAATTTCCTCCTCCTGCCTTTAGGACTTTGAACCTCCTGTTGCCATTCTTCATCATGTATGAAAATACACAGTTTTCAGTCAAACAAAGACCACCTTTTTCTGTGGAAAACCTGTGCCAAGTAATATAGCCATACCCACAGAAATAAGTGAAAAAGAAAAGTAAAAGGAATGATATATATATATATATATATATATATATATATATATATATATATATATATATATATATATATATAGAGAGAGAGAGAGAGAGAGAGAGAGAGAGAGAGAAGTGATTATGACACAAGGGTGGACCAGTTAGACCGGGCCTTGTTAGGTCCCATCACTAGATCATCTGATGCAGTCCTTCACTCCTTATATTGACATGTCTCCCACACTCCTGAGGTGAATCATCATCGCGCCTTCGAGGCTTTGTCGCCGAGAATATCTGGTGACCATCCGCGGGGGTGATGCCTTTACACCTTCTTGGTATTTCTTCTCTTCTCATGGATAAAGGGATAGGTAACTACACATCATCTTTATAATATATCATCTCATCTTATCTATCCATTTAGAGATAACCCCATTATTATTTTTTTAATACATGAATACATATACAAAAAACTCATTCTCCTCTGAACATATAGATAAAGAGATTATAAGACATATCCCAGAAAAGTATCTTCCCTAAAATAATACAAGGCATATTCTAGAAAGTATCCTGATAGTTTTTTTCGAAACATTATCCACCTATGATAGTTAGTTATTCGACAGATCATCCTCATTGCACATCGAACCATTCAGTCCATAAGTGCTCGGATCCCCTCCTCAGCAAATCCCGCACTCGTAGCGGCTAATGACACCAGTTCTGTGTTGGTTTATCAGTCTTCTTTGGCTTCCTGTGTAGTGTTCTTGTTTGGCCACCCCTCTTATAATTTTCTGTTCTCACAGTCTGGCCATGGTTGTAGATTCACAGTCATCACTTGGTTATCGAAAATATCTTACTTATGGTCCATGGCGCGTCCACCCTCCACTGTAGCCTTACCTGCGAGCTTTTCAGCCCGCTAATTCCCTTGTACTCCTGCATGCCCAGGCACGAAGATGAAACTAATCTTTTCCAACCGAGACCGCTTCAGAGACAACAAGCATTGTCTTCGGACCCCCCCCCCCCCCAAATCTCTATCCTCTTGAGCATGTTCATTGAGTCGCTAAGGAAACATGCCCTAGTGAATGTTTGTGTTTCGAGCCATGTTATTGCTTTACTTACTGCCATGACTTCCATAGTCAGGCTACTTGTGGTCTCAGCAAAAGCACCAGAGTCCTCCTTCACAATTCTCCCTCCGGCCTGAGCTGTAAAGGCCCATGAGCTTCTCACATGTCGGTCGACCGACCCATCTGTGTAAATGACAGCATCAACGTCTAGCGAATTCTCGAAAATCAACGCTTGTACTTCCGCCTCCACAGCTCCACCTATGAAGACTGAATAAATAGAGAAGGAGAAGATCCTCCCTCATAAAGAGAATGAACTGGATAATAAAGACTTTCATTCATTATCTCTCTAATTCAAAGAACGTTTACCTAATCCTCCGAGGATTTCTCTAGATCTTCTCAAAGAAAACTCTTCTATAAATTCAGATCCTTTCTATTTAAAGGTACTAGTGTTAAGTTGATTAACTATGGTTTCCAACTTACCAATCTCGTCAAGAATTAATAACCATACAACATCTCCCGGACAGAACATCACAACCATCCTTGATGAATAATTTCCGTAACTGCACGCAAATAGTGCATTTTCTGCCATCATCCACTGAGCTCGTTCCATCAACATTAATTATGTTAAAGGAATTACTCTGGCCGTACCAATAGAAAGGCTCACTTCTAGCGTTAACTATTACGCCATTCAGATGGCGGTGGGTATTGATTTTCTCGGGGATTGGGGAGAATGGGAAAGTAATGTTACAGCCGCTCGCCCCTGTCCTTGCACAAGGGGTAATTCTCAACATTATGGGCGGATTCTATTTTTAGTTGCTGACAATCTCCAAACGTCGCGGAGTGCCTCTTTGTGTTATAATTAAAATCCACAGGAGTGCCTCCTTTAACACTGTGAACTCTGAAACGATTTTTCGCTTTTATTCGGAAGGGGGCTTATTGGCATTGACAGAAATGTCACAACATACTGCATTAATAGATGCAAATGTAAAGTTACATATTTACAGTCGAGTCCACTTAAGTCGAACTCGGATACCTAGAATTTCGCTTAAGTCGACGTTATTGGCTTGGTCCCGGCCAAGATCCTTCTTTATCTTTGTATAAAAATTCCTGATAAGTCGAATTCGGTTAACTCGAATTTTCGGATTAGTCGAACATAAAAATGAATTACCGACTATATAATTGTCCAAGTTTAAGTCGAAGTGCTCATATCACAAACCCCTTCCCCCCCCCCCCCCCCAAATAAAAATTTGTTTCGCGAAAGAATGTGTATTTTTAGTCAGCCCGGAGAACAATCTCGCACATAATATGTTGCTACATGTCAACAATGGCTGCTAGTGGAGGAAAGCTTAAAACTTTGACTTTAAAAAGAAAGATTGAGCTGTTGGAAGAGGGTGGGAAGAATAAAGTGGATATAGCTAGACAATTTGATATTCCAACATCGACACTTTCCGGCATTTTAAAGCATTAAAAATCGACAGTGATAAGCAGAGAGCTAGAAGAACTGCTGCGTGCGATTTTTGTTGATGCTGCCCTTTTAAAATGGTTCACTGTGATTAGATCGGCAAATGTACCAGTACATGGGCCTTTACTTATTGCGAAAGCAGAAGAATTGGTCTTGGAGTCCAGAGTCCAAAGAATTGGTTTTGAAGTCTTGGAGGTCAGACAGACTGGAATTGTAGTGCTGGCTGGTTGGATCGTTTCTAAAAACGGCACTGCATCACTTACAAGAATGTGTGTGGAGAGACACAGTCAGTCGACGAAGCAACGACCACGGATAGAAGACGTGCTCAGACCTGCTTTAGGTAAATATAATTCTGCGGATGTATTCAATGCCGATGAAACTGGATTATTTTGGAGATTGCTACCTGATGAAACATTTTCTTTCAAAAATGAAAAGTGTCATGGGGGGAAAAAATCAAAAGAAAGAATAACAATGGTTGTGTGTTCCAATATGGATGGTAGTGAAAAATGGCCTTTATTTGTGATTGGAAAATTTAAAAATCCTCATTGTTTCAAAGGCCTGAAAACATTGTGTGTGAATTACAGAGCCAATTCAAAGGCATGGATGACATCAGAACTGTTCAATGAGTGGCTTTTAATTGTTGACAATTGTTCAGCCCACACACAAATTAACAATCTGAAGGCAACAGAGCTTTTGTTTCTGCCACCTAATGCTACATCAACACTTCAGCCTTGTGATCAAGGTATCATTCAAAATCTGAAAGTTCTTTATAGATCCACAATGTTGCCAAAACTTGTGGGTCACATGGATGCTGACCTCATTTGTGATAACCCTTCTTGATGCTATTTTTATGTTACAATCTTCATGGGACAGAGTTTTACCAGCAACTATTGCAAACTGCTTTAGACAGGCTGGCTTCTTACCTGCAGTAGATGTCTCTGTAAATGAGAATTCCACACATTCAGCGAGCAGTGAAAGCAATGTTACTGACATTTCAGTGGGGCCATTACTTGCTAGATTGTATAAAGAGCTGAAAATTGATCCAGAGGAGTTTGTGAACATTGACAATGATGTTTCTACTAGTGCCACTCTTTCAAGCACTGATATTATAGGGCTATGTATGCCAGTCATTCAACCAACAGACCCTTCCAGTCCTGACTCTGATGATGAGGATGACTGTGGGCTGCAAGCACAACCTGTATCGCAGTCAGATATTTTGACATCAAGTGACAAAATTGACATTTGCATGATGCAGAATGGATGTTCAGATAATGCAGTCACACCATTTTGTGCCTTTAAACAGGCAATGGGAAGACAGTTTTCACAAAAAAATCACAGACTTTTTCTTTAATTAATTTGGAAATTTTCAAAACTAAACATTTCAACATTTCTGATATTGTATTGCTATTTATTTGTTACCTGTGTTTCCTAAGTGGTACAATCATTTTACTCAATGCATGGTACACATGTATTAGTGTAAATATGTGTGCAGTCTGGATAAGTAGAATTTCTGATAAGTAGAACAAATTCCTTCGGCCCCTGCGACTTCTACTTATCCAGACTCCACTGTACTTGATAATGGCGGTATTCATATTGCATAAAAAAGTCGCTTAAAAGTCGACAGGGTCGACTTCATCGCACCGGGTTTTATCCCATATGACTCGGTCTCTTTCCGCAGCGCGGAAAGCGTCGTACCAAGCACGAACTCCGTAGCTCTAGCGACGACCCACAGGAGTCTCCAAAAAATTTAACTCGTGAACCGAAGGACGCGGCCCGGAATCGAACCCACAACCTTCGGAGCCCCAGTCAAACGGCTTGACCACTTCGCCACAGAGACTCCCATTGCATTAATAGATACGCACGTAAAGTTACATATATACTTGTTAATGGTGCTATACATACCGCATTACAAGACACACAACGTAAAGTTACATATATCCTTATAATGGTGGTATACATAGTACATTACAAGACACACAACGTAAAGTTATATATATACTTGATAATAGTGGTATACATACTGCATTAATAGATACGCACGTAAAGTTACATATATACTTGATAATAGTGGTATACAAACTGCATTACAAGACACACAACGTAAAGTTACATATATCCTTATAATGGTGGTATACATAGTACATTACAAGACACACAGCGTAAAGTTACATATATACTTGATAATAGTGGTATACATACTGCATTACAAGACACACAACGTAAAGGTAAATATATATTAGGGGTGTTCATTTGAAACCCGTTCCAATAGCTTTATTTCAAAAGCATGAAAGAAGCATTAACAGGTGTTATAGAATTAAACAAAGCATTCAGTTTGAATGAATTATGCACTATGGGTTGGTCAGAAGAAGTCGCCGTAGGCATTCAGGCAAGCATCCCATTGCTTAGGCAGGCGGCGAATGCCATCCGCAAAACAAACAAAAAAAAGAATTATAGTTGCTCACTGAACCAAGTGTTTACCGCGTTCATTACGTCTACATCTGTGTGAAATCGTTGCCCCTTGAGAGCTTTTTTAGAGGTCCGAACAAATGAAAATCACATGGTGAAAAATCAGGACTATAGGCTGGATGTTGCAAAATTTCCCACTTTTTCCTTGCTAATGCTTCCTGCACAATCTTTGCGACATGCGGACGAGCATTATCGTGCAACACAATCACACCGCGAGAAACCATGCCGGGTCGTTTATTCTTGATGGCTTTTTGCAGCTTGTCTAGTGTTTGTAAGTAGTAGGTAGAGTTGATGTTGACACCAAGTTCTTTAAAGTCGCCCAACAATAACCCTTCATGGTAAAAAAAAAAATCAGTAAGTTGGTGATAACCAGCTCTCTTATTCTTTTGGCCAAGTTTTCATCACATGCCCGCCTTTAACTCCCGGGGTAAATTCTCCTAACTTGCCCACCACTCAATGCCTCAACCCATCCCTATTTTATGTCCAATGCCTCGATCCATCTCTATATTAGGCCTGTTCGTTATACCCCCTCCCCTATGAGAACCTGTTACATCCTCGATCCGTTAATTACAAATTCCCATGAACGATACCTTGTTGATTTTCCTATGGTCCCTGTCTTTTTTCACATCACATTCCAAGGCTCCCGATTTCTTTGGGATTGCAATAAATACAGAATTACATAATTCAGAAGGTATATCTCCAGTAACATATAATGTGGTCAGCAGTCTGGTGACTTGCTCTAGTCCAAATTCTTCTAAAGTTTTAATCATGTCTGTTGTGATGTTATCTGCACCGGGGCCCTTGCCAGCTTTCATATGCTTAAGAACATTTCGAACCTCCATCTCCAAAATTGGCGGTCCTTCATTTTTTTAAAAATCTATCGTACTGTTTCTCTCTGTTAAGGTTTTTCACATAATCTTTCCACACATGTAGAATCTGATCTTTTTCTATTATGATTTTGCCATCTTTAGTTTTTAGACAGCCTGTTGATGTACTTGTTCTTTTATTAGTAAGTTCCTAAATTCTTTTGTGCACTAACACTCTGTTTCTCGTTTCAATTGATATCTTTTTATTGGTCAGTAGTGCATCTTCATCTTGCAAAAACCATGCTACCATCGGAGGAATTAAAGAGTTTCCAGCTTGGGTCAAGATGGCGGGACGTGTTTTCTTCTAGCTTGACTAAAGACGGTTGATCGGCGGCTTGACAATCCGCCATCATAAAACTCCCAACTGTTACAGAATCAGATTTCTGGCTCCAAATGTTTGACGCTTCGCACAAACATGGAGAGCCACGACTTCTGCCCTATGCACCACCTTAGGCACGAGAGGAAATACACACAGCATAACCTTACCAGCGGAAACCTGTAACTTGAATTTTTTGGCTTTTGGTGATCCAGCATGCTTCCATGCATGCTCTCTCTTTTGCTGCTCGGCTCAAAGTGGTGACACCATTATTCATCGCCTGCCACTATGCGGAAGAGAAATGCATCACCCTCCACTCTGTAGCGCAGCAAGTGGTTCAAACACCATGCCATGCGTTCCTCTTTTTGGTGGTCGGTCAACATCTGTGGTACCCACTGTGAACACACCTTTCGATATTGCAGTTTCTTACGAACGACCTTTTCAATTGTCGCAATTGACACGTCAAATTCTTTCGCTAGCGAACGTATGCTTCGACAACGGTTCATCTGTACTGCTGCATCATTTTTGGCGATGGTTTTTTCTGTTGCAACAATATGTGCTTGACCGGCCGTCAAGATCTGTGGTGAACTGACGTCCTTTCGGAAACATTCGTGCCCAGTCTGTTACTGTTGTCTGTGACACACATTTGTTACCGTGGCTGCATGCATTCTTTGATGAATGTCCACTGGTCGAGCATCCTTCAAATGAAAGAAACTGAATCACCGCTCTTTGAGCTTCTTTGGACAGATTTTGGATCAACCCGACCATTTTATCAACGGTCAGAAACAGAACCTATGCATCATGGGATGATAAGCACTTGCTCTTTTATTTATTGGTCAGTGCTTATCACATGATCATGACATGATCATGTTCAACATACGCAATAATGCGCGGTGCGGCACGAACGGATTTCAAATGAACGCCCCTTAAACTTGAGAATGGGGGTTTACATACTGCATTAATAGATACAAACGTAAAGTTACACATATACTCGTCAGCCTGGCCGAATGGATTTGAGCGTTCCTTCTTAAACTCCCGGTGTGCTGATGCCGAGGTAACGAGTAAAACCTCAACACCAGCTAGTTGACCTAAAATGTTGACATCTCGTTGACATCTTTGGGATGCAAATTACAAGTACCTCTGAAGTCGGAGTGGAGTCGCCTGATGGCGAGAGATACTGGTAATAGAGAAAGCTAATCCACACGAAACATAATCATTCCAATTCACTCCTTGGTAGTAGTACTCATAATGGCAACGCTTGGGTTCAAAGCGAGTGAATTAAAAAAAAAACATTCCTGCCTACATAAAGACTAAACTGTATGCTACACTCAAAAACTCGTTTACCCTCATCCATTCATACTCATACACATACGTTCATTCACATTAAATGTTCACTCACGTACGTCCTCTCACATAACTTCTATCTAATTACGTAAACACCCGCATAATATGCCTACAAGCAGTCATTCATAAGTGCATGTACAAAGAGAATTCAGAACAGCATTCCTGGCAATGTCAGAATTAATCGACGTATGGTGCGGTGCATGGTACACAGTAAATAATCTCTCTCTCTCTCTCTTCCTCGCTTGTTACTTTAACTCAAAAAAGTACGTGAGCGGATTCCTATGTTTTCTGTAGGAGTTGTTATATATATATATATATATATATATATATATATATATATATATATATATATATATATATATATATATATATATATATATATATATATATATATCGCGCCTTCTTTTCTCACTCTTCTATCTCTAGATATAACTTTCTCTTGTTCTCTCCCCGTATCTCGCTGTCCGTTTCTCTCTCTATCTCTATCTGTCCGTTTCTCTCTCTCTCTCTCTCTCTCTCTCTCTCTCTCTCTCTCTCTCTCTCTCTCTCTCGCGATCTTTTCTCACTCTTGCTCTCTCTCTATAATTTTCCTTTGTTCTCTCCCTGTATCTCTCTGTCCGTCTCTCTCACTCTCTCTTTAATTATCATTCTATCTATTTCACTCTCTTTTAATCTCTCTCTTTCTCTTTCTCTTTCACCTCTCGTTCTCTCTCACCCCGCCGTTTTCATTCTCATCCTCTTTCTCGTTCACTATCTCTCCGTTTTCCTCTCTCTCTCTCTCTCTCTCTCTCTCTCTCTCTCTCTCTCTCTCTCTCTCTCTCTCTCTCTCTCTCTCGCTCTCATTCCCTCACTTTCACTCCTCTCTCTCTCATGTTATTTCTGTAACTGTCTCGGCCACTCTTTCTCCATCTTTCTCTCTCTCTCCTCTCCCCCCCCCTTCTCTCTCTCTCTCTCTCTCTCTCTCTCTCTCTCATATGAACTTACAGAAATGGTGTTTAAAATCATTATTTCCATTTGTTGAACCAATCTGCATTGCCATAAAGACACATGAAACCCATAGAGCCAGCTAACCTTCTCTCACGCTAACAGCTAACCTTCTCTCACGCAAACAGCTAACCTTCTCTCACGCAAACAGCTAACCTTCTCTCACGCAAACAGCTAACCTTCTCTCACGCAAACAGCTAACCTTCTCTCACGCAAACAGCTAACCTTCTCTCACGCAAACAGCTAACCTTCTCTCACGCAAACAGCTAACTTTCTCTCACGCAGACAGCTAACCTTCTCTCACGCAAACAGCTAACCTTCTCTCACGCAAACAGCTAACCTTCTCTCACGCAATCAGCTAACCTTCTCTCACGCAATCAGCTAACCTTCTCTCACGCAAACAGCTAACCTTCTCTCACGCAAACAGCTAACCTTCTCTCACGCAAAGAGCTAACCTTCTCTCACACAAACAGCTAACCTTCTCTCACGCAATCAGCTAACCTTCTCTCACGCAAACAGCTAACCTTCTCTCACGCAAACAGCTAACCTTCTCTCACGCAAACAGCTAACCTTCTCTCACGCAATCAGCTTGTCTTTGAAGCAACACTTATCTTACACACCACCATTCACATCTGAAGATCTTCTTCTCCAGGTACCAGATTTGGTGCAGGCGCTGTCGATCTTGTGTATATCATACTAGCTCCATATTGATTTATAGATCAGTCCGCACTCTATGCGTGATGTGGCCTTTACCATTTCGGTGGCCTTTACGTCCCAGACCATTTCCCGGCACCCATTATAGACTTGGTCGATCTGGGAGGCCAGGTCAGTTATTAAAAGAAAATTCCCACTTCGATGTGGATCTAAACACAAGCTTACTGAGCTGGGAAACAAACGTGCTAGCCACTACATAGCCGGAGTTCCTGGGAAGCGATTAATCTGGATGCGTGTGTTATACAACAAAAAAAAAGTCGCTTAAAAGTCGAAAAGATCATCAATAATGAAATACTCATTCTACACCAATGAATAATACCGATTATCATCATCATAGATAATATCATGTTCATGATAATAATCATTGTTCATCATCGTCATTTGGCATGTTGATAAGCCTGGGCAACCATGGATTAACCATCTTACACGATTACCAGAATCTCGCTTCACGTCTGCATTATTGTTCCGATTACATGATGTGACACCAAGGTATGTATCTCTTTGTCTTCCCCTGGCTATTTCCCCATCAAATTTACCAGCTGTCACAATTTTTTCAAGTTCATTTCCCGTCATAAATTGATGGGAAAAAAAATCTTAACTGCCTTATGGAATGATAACCAAATCTTAACTGCCTTATAGAATGACAACAAAATCGTAACCGCCTTATAGAATGATAACACAATGTTAACTTCCTTATAGAATGATAACAAAATCTTAACTGCCTTATAGAATGATAACATAACCTTAACTGCCTTATAGAATGATAACACAATGTTAACTGTCCTATAGAATCATAACACATTGTTAACTGCCTTATGTTGTTTGTCCATCAAGAATGATGATGACCGTTCTTTTTCATCCAGTGGGATTGAAAATATGGAGCCGTGAGTTCCAAGATTGGCCGATAAGGCCTATTTTGGCTCAGAATGATGAAGAATGACTTCCGCGATGAATTGGATTAAAGTGAGGAAGAGTTGTTCAATTCGTCGACCTCACTCTCTCGCCTGAGTCCGTCTGAGTCCAGTGGCAAGACAAGTCAAGACGACTGGAGACGAATACAGGTGCAATGGATGACCAGGGCGCTCTATGTGCCTTGTCGTGCTCATTACGTGCCACAACGCTTTGCAGGTAAACGCCGTCTTGCCCGTTGAATCATCAATGATTTCTTCCGCGCAGTCTGCCGAATCCTGTCTTCACATGCTGGGTAGACACACCCTAGTTCACCGATTGGTTTGACACCAGATTGGCTACCCACGCCTGGTTTAGCCAGCTATCACAACTGTTGCCCGAAAGTTGGCCGCTGTCGCATAACTGCCTTATAGTATGATAACAAAATCTTAATTGCCTTATAGAATGATAACACCATATTAACTGCCTTATATAATGATAACACAATGTTAACTGCCTTATAGAATGATAACAAAATCTTAACTGACTAATTTTAACTTCTCTAATCAATTAGCTGTGCCTTGAAGGACTGTCTTATTTGTTTTTCCGTCCATCTATGGCAATTGCACAAATCAAAAACCACATTTCTGCTAGCATTCGATGTTTTTCAGCTTGTCTGCTTATTTTCCATGTTTCACATAACGTAGACTATATAAAAATACTTTAATACGCTTGCCATTATTGCGCTTGACATATTTTTAAAGGGTAGCATCAATACAGATGCCATAAAAGTGGCCCGTAAACTACAACATCACCTGAACCAACACACACACGCTCGCCCGCCCACAGAGAGAGAGAGAGAGAGAGAGAGAGAGAGAGAGAGAGAGAGAGAGAGAGAGAGAGAGAGAGAGAGAGATAGAGAGAGAGAGAGATAGAGAGAGAGAGAGAGATAGAGAGAGAGAATAGTCACACACTAAACAGGTCTTCACTACGTCCTGTAAGAGTCAAAAGAATAGAGATCGATAAGCAGCAGTCTTCGGATTCCCCACAGGACATCTTCTTTCTCCTTTAATTCTATTACTTTTGCCTTGAAGCGTCGTCAAAAAGAGAATGTGTGTGTAATTTTCTGTGATTCTCGTCTTGTTGATTGTGCTATGTCGTATTTGATATTTTTTCAATGTCTTTTTTTTTTACTTCATCTAACTAGGCTTCCTGGGTCGTCCTCTCGCGTTGTGTCTCAGTGTTCTCGTGTAGAACACCCTAGCCCAGGCGTCGGTAACGTACGGCAGGCGTGCTAGGCGTGGCACGCGGAACGATTTTCAGTGGCAAGCTGAGGGGATTGAAATATATTATATGATCTCATTTTATAAACTGAATTTTTAATAGCTCTGCGGTACATAATTCTTTAAAATCTACACATATGTTCACATCCTTTGACAACTATAGTTGTTAGATATTGAAGGTAAGAATGTACGATGTGATGCAAACTAACTGAGTGAGTGTACAACAACAATGGCTGGCGTTGACGTAGTTCTGCCATTCCCTTCTCTCCCAACCACCTCACTGCCAACTTTACAGTTCTCTCGGCTGTTGCATATTCATGTCAGTGTTATACCACCACGGACATAACATAAATGTTGGTGTTGTTATTAAATAATAGTGATGCCATGCCATTGACATGTTTTGTTTTTCAAATTATTCGACTTTCTGTCTTAACAATTATTATGCAAACATTATTTTATAATATAATTTTGCATTTGTCCTTATTTATATTAAAGTATTGAATAATTTAAAAATGATAGAATAGTTATTTATGTAACGGAAACATAAATACAAGATCAAGATCACATTAATTTGTTTCAATGGTTGTTGTGTATATTTAAAAAAGAAATACGGTAGACTTGAGTTAACACGCTGGATGACATTGCAAGAACTTGGGTTAGCACGCTATGTGACATTGCTAGGACTTAGGGTGGCACGATGGGTGACATTGCAAGGACTTAGGCTCACACGCTGGGTAACATTGCAGGACGTGTGTTAGCGCGCTGGGTGACATTGCAAGGACTTGGGTTAGCACGCTGGGTGACATTGCAAGGACTTGGGTTAGCACGCTGGGTGACATTGCAAGGACTTGGGCTCACACACTGGGTGACATTGCAAGGACTTGGGCTCACACGCTGGGTGACATTGCAAGGACTTCGGCTCACACGCTGGGTGACATTGCCGGACGTGTGTTAGCGCGCTGGGTGACATTGCAAGGACTTGAGTTAGCACGCTGGGTGACATTGCTCGTACTTATGTTAGCACGCTGGGTGGCATTGAAAGGACTTGGGTTTGCACGCTGGGTGACATTGCAAGGACTTGGGTTTGCACGCTGGGTGACATTGCAAGGACTTGGGTTAGCACGCTGGGTGACATTGCAAGGACTTGCTGGGTGACATTGCAAAAACTTGGGTTAGCACGCTGGGTGACATTGCAAGAACTGTGTAACATTACTTTGGCACAGCACTACGAAAAGGTTGCCGAGGACTGCTCCAGCCACTGGTTGCATTCCATCTAAATGCCGGAAGCAATTCATTCTGTGGTCTTCTATAAACTCACTAATCGGTGTCAACGCTACACTTGTGTTTACTTTCTCATTTATCCCTTTTCTTGCCTCACCCCAACCCCAAGTCTACGTTTCTTATACAGCTCACCGCACATGTTACGATTTTACGCCCATGTGTCTAGGACTGTCCGTGTCTGACAACAGCAACACAGCGTTGAGGCGAATAAACCATCTCCATCATGTGCCATTCCGATAAGTGTGGGCGGTCATGACTCGCCATTTCACTCGATCACCAGAGTCGTGGATCAGCTCAGTGTTCTTGTCTCGACCATGCCACGTGGTCAAGCCATCCAGGTATTTACTTCTCTGTCTTCGCCTTGTTCTCTTCCTCTCGATCTTGCCAGTTGTCTCCAAGGTCTCCAATATTTGTATGCAAATGGATATTTGGATGTTTTAATATAGGTGCACAAGAAAGAACAGGCTGGCAATACCATTCAACACACTAAAGGTAGAAGATATTAATTAATGCAACTGTAGAACTGGTAAAATGACTGTGAAACGTTTGCTGCAGAAGTGCCCTACATATGCAGAAGTGTGAAGCTTAATTTGCTCCAGCATCTGTTGTAAGTTGAGGACAAACTCTATATAGATGTCAACAACCCTCAGTGGACTGCTGATGCCTTCTTTGCATATATTCACGTTGACGTCTGGAGGTGAAGAAGAAGAAGAAGAAGAAGAAGAAGAAGAAGAAGAAGAAGAAGAGGAAGAAGAAGAGGAAGAAGAAGAAGAAGCAGCAGCAGCACTAACCTGATAGATAAATAGTAACCAGATTCTGGGTGCCCTGTAAACCTGCTGCATGAGGTAACAGGCTCGAATCCCACTATGCCTTGCTTTGAATGTTTATTGTCATGTTTCCCCCAAAGTCTACTGTATCTATGAGTGCCACTCAGTACCTATGATAGTATATCTGCCATAGTATACGCGATTTAAAACAGCCAGCTGAGGAGTTAGTGACCATTTAAACATGTCTAAAACTAAACAACAAACCGACCATACATTCTGCTTTTTCAGTTTATCGTGAGGTTTGAGAACCAGAGGCAGCAAGCAGTACATGCTGGTGTGTGTATGTGTGCGAAGATATGAGTGTAGAAACGGGCTGGTGTGTGTATGTGTGTGTGAGGATACATGTGTAGAAGCGGGCTGGTGGTGGTAAGGAAGCGTGTCGTCCGTGTGCGCTGCCTGAGACAGTTTTCCCCTACCGGCCATCACTCGCCGAATGCTTCATGTTCAGCCTGCGGTCGTTTTTCTAACATGGTTATCTTATCGGCACGTACAAGCGCACGGGCTATCGATTATAATAACAAACCCTCCCTCCACTCACTTACATTCATTCTCTCCTCTTCTCCGCCTTCCCGTTACTTCCCTTGCGCCCTCCCCCCACAACTACCACCTTTGGCTAGTTTTCGTTGCTTTTTTCCCCCAACCCTCTTCCCCCCATTCCTTAACACTGATGACTGCGCCATAGGGGCAGCGTGTGTGTAGTGTGCGATGATGAGATGTGTACCCTAAACGTAGGCACACGTGTGCTAGGTCATTACAATGGGCGTATTAAAATGAGTACATCTATGGGTATTGATGAGCACTCATAGAAGACGAGGACAAGTGTACTTCGTCATTATCGTCGTCGTTGTTGTATGCCATATGGGCAAAGCGAGGACGAACGTAGATCATCTGCCTCACGCGATCAGATCCCTTATCTTTGCCGATGATGCCATTTAGTCACACTATCCGGGTATTTGTCTCCCATGTTCTCTTTCCCCATGAAATTTACCCGTCGGCACTAAGCCTGCTAAATAAGTCTCATCTCATCTGGTTTTTCTTGTACCTTGCGGTGTCGAGGTGAAACATATATAGGGAGAGAGTGCCCGTTTCTGGGCTACATATATATCGAGATTCCCATGGACTGTTATTCCCCCTGTCCATCGTTTACATGGTCGGTTTCTTCGTCTGGTTCAATATGGTCTATACATCATTGCTTGTTGTAAGTTGGTAACCTAGTTATGCGGCCGAACCCTGTAGTTGTTGTTTTCTAATGAAATCTAGCGCTGCTATTACCTCAACTTTAGTCCTGATGTCATCATTTATGACTTTCTCTCTTTTTGACACGTTGAGTATTCTTCTCAGGAATCTCATTTTCGTTTAATTTTTCTTTTCTCTTATTTTTTGGTCTATCATTGTCCAGGTTTGACTTTGGTAGCACAGAGTTTTTAGAAAGATTTTGTTGTAGTGTTTTTGTTTTTTTAAGTATCTATTTACACGTGTTTGTTCTTTAGTGGTTATGCCATTTGTCCAATGGGTTAAATATATTCTCAATCTCGACTTCTGAAATGCAATTTGATGATATTATACATACTAAGCACTAGAAGCTCTTTACGTGTTTCTTCGGATGTTCTGTTAGATGAATCTTTGTTGATTTTTTTCTTTGATTATAATTATTATATCTGTTTTATTGATGCCAATTTTCATGTTGTGTTCCGTACACACTAGCTTAGACTGTGGTCTTGTAATTCTGCTTCTGATTTTGCAATTAGTGCTTGATCGTCCGAAAATAGTTCTTTAATGATGTAATTTGTCGTTGGTTCTTCTTTTGTGTTAATGCTCTTCATGAAGTGTTGTAGCGGACCCTTGTTTGGCTGGTTTCTTTACATGTATTATCTATATGTTATGAACAAAAGGGGAGACAGGACACAACCTTGTTGTACTCCGGATCTTATGGTGAAGGGTTCTGAGTGTCCTATATTTGCTCTTACAGTACATTCACTGTTGTTATATAAGCTTCTAGGTGGGTTCGTTAGTTGTGTACCATTTAAATAAGTAAAAGTAACAATTATGATCATCATCATCATCATCATCATCATCATCATCATCATCATCATCATCATCATCATCATCATCATCATCATTATCATCATCATCATCATCATGATCATCATCATCATCATCATCATCATCATCATCATCATCATCATCATCATGTTCCAGGCCCTGTCTGTAATGTCATGTGTCTTTGTGCTGGTTGACCCCTGCCTCATGCCCAAGCTGTCTGTAATGTCATGTGTCGTTGTGCTGGTTGACCCCTGCCTCGTGTCCGAGCTGTCTGTAATGTCGTGTGCCTTTGTGCTAGGCGACCCCTGCCTCATGACCAAGCTGTCTGTAATGTCATGTGTCTGTGCTGGTTGACTCCTGCCCAATGGCGTGCAGAGGTTCTTTGATGCCCGGGGCCAACCCCTTGATTGGATGCCCCTAAATTGTTCTTTACCTCATTCATTCCTCCTCCCCTCCGACTGCACTGTGCTGCCCCCTCTCCTTAACTGGATGCCCCCTCCCGGCTGGATGCCCGGTGCCATCGCACACCCCGCACCCCCCTCTGCACGCCACTGCCCCTGCCTCATGCCCAGGCTGTCTTTAATGTCATGTGTCTGTGTGCTGGTTGACCCCTGCCTCATGCCCAAGCTGTCTGTAATGTCGCGTGTCCTAGTCTGATGATTTTCGCTTCATTAAGTTAGTACAGTTAAGTCATGTATAGCAGACAGACATGACAAGTGGAAGAAGCAAACATAAATTGCCTTTACTGCCTGACTGCTACTACCGCTGTTGCTACTACTTACTACAAAGACGAATACTACTGCAATTAGTACTACTACCACTGCTGCTACTACTATTACTACTGCTACTTACTACAACGATGGCTACTACCATCAGTACTACTGCTACTACTACCATTTCTACTAGTCGCACTATAAATTACAACCGTAGACACATATTTCTGCCAAGTAGACATCTAAAAGTTTTCATTTGCCCAAGTCCTACATAGAATTGAAGCATTAATAGCCTATCTGTTCATGACTGCGTCAGCGTTGAAGTGTGCACGAACGCCCACGTATATGCCAAATTTACAAGTCTATATCGGTTTGCTCCCGCTGCACTCTAAGCTCGAAGAGGCGTGGCAAGTCATCATCATGTGCCATGCGGATGCGGCATAGTTCGCCATGGGGGGAAGTCGGAAGGGTTCGCCTCATGGGGAGGGACACTTGTGATAGGGAAATCTAACCCAAGAGCAACAACCAATCCAGTGGACTAGAAGTATGTGGTCTACGCTTGAGTTCAAAGCGAGAGAACGACAACAACAACAACAACAACAACAACAACAACAACAACAACAAACAGTTGGCCATTTCATACGATCTCTGGTCTCAGATAAAGTTTGTATTCTTGTCGGAATAAAAACAAAATATGATTACGAAGCTCAAGGAATGGAAATACAAAACATATAACAGGGATTCTCAATGAATTGAAAAACAAAATATGACAAGGAAGCTCGACGAATGGAAAAACACAAAATGTGACTAGGAAGCTGGACGAGTTGAAAAACACAAAATATTACTAGGAAACTCGACGAATGGGGGGAAAAAATGACTAGGAAGCTGGACGAATGAAAAGAAAAAGTTATATAGGGTCTCTACTAGGATTAAATCGGTGCTGCCGCACCTCATTTCTTCTTCTTCTTCTTCTTCTTCTTCTTCTTCTTCTTCTTCTTCTTCTTCTTCTTCTTCTTCTTCTTCTTCTTCAGCTTTCCGAGCCATTGAGGTTCTTTGCTGTAAATACAATCCGTCTCCATTCGTCTCTCTGGTTGACCTTCTCTTGCCAGTCGTTGATTCCAAGTGCTTGTAGTCTGTATGTATATTATCTCTCCACCGTCTTCTTGGTCTACCTCGGGGTCTACGGTCATTTATTTCCTGAGTGTAAGCGAGTTTTGTTTCCCTATTATCTTCCATTCTTTCTATATGCCCCAGCCATTGTAGTCTATTAGCCTTCATGATACCAGTGATTAGCAGGGACTTAAACAGATCATAAATGTCTTTGTTACTTCTTCTTTTCCACTCTCCACTTTGTGTATCCCTAATGGGTCCAAAGATGCGTCTTAAAATTTTGTTCTCAAAGGTTTGTAACAAGGCTTCGTCTCCTTTCGTTGTACTCCAGGTTTCAGAGCCATACAGCACAACTGGTCTGATCAGTGTTTTGTATATTGTGATTTTGGTGTTACGAGATAGCGCCTTTGATTTTAGCACCTCATTTACAAAGAATAAATCCCGGTGGTGCCGGGAGATGCAGTCGTCTTTTTTTTTTTTTTTAGTAAGCGCAAAGAAGGAGGTGAGGGACATAACTCAGGAGTAAAAAAATCGCATGTTTTTGCCCTGTTACTTCCCCTTTATTGAGAATTAATTTTTTTTTTCAATTAAAATTTAATGATTATTTTTATTATGGGTTGTAGTGGATATGGCTTAGGAACATTCGTTGTTAAGGGGTGGTTAAGTGGCAGAGTAGCTAGGTAAGTACTTCCGAACACTATTATCAAACGAGTTACAACTCTTCAAATGAAAACCTTAAAAAGTAAAGATGGCGGTTAGTACTGGTTGTAGTGGGTATGGCTTAGTTATATGCGTTGTTAAGGGGTGGGGTGAGTGGAGGAGTAGCTAGATAAACGCTCAAAGAATGAAAAAAAAACACAAAATATTACAAGGGAGCTCGACACATTTAAAACAAAAATATTACTTGGAAGCTCGACGAAAAGAAAAATACAAAATATTACTAGGAAGCTCGACGAATGAAAAAAAAACAACAACAACAACACAAAATATGACTAGAAGGTCCACGAATGAAAAAAAAACACACATACAGGCGAACGTTTCCACCAAAGTCTGCATCAATATTGCATGCTCCTTCAAGGAAGTTGCCATCAACCCCAATCTAGGTTGATGTTCTGGGCAGTTAGAGCATTGCTTTGCTGATCCGGCAGTTTCTGCAGCCTGTCTTGTTCCAAACGCATTGGTATTACCTTTCCTCCGGAGTAAACTAGGCAGGCCGAGAGAGGGATCATGCTGCATGGGCAACACATGACCTCTAAATTTTGCCCAGGTTTTGTACTATGGAGAGGCATAACGTTAACAAACTATCGTCTATCAATCAAGGTGCCAGTCAGTTTGCAATTACTTTCTAAACAAAAAGTCAGCGTTGAAGTCCAAACTGCCGCGTGTAGAAAACGATCCCACTACCTCAGCGCACCGGAAGTTTAAACGCGGGAGCCGCAAAAACAACACAATACAAAAACAAACACAAAGTAATACTTATGTTGTTATTCATTGGTATTCCGATCAATACAACTGGAATGGACTCTCGTAACAGCACTACAGCAGTCAATCCCCCTTGTCAACACCATTTTGTATTTTTGCCCCAATTATGCCATTTGGACAAGCCAAGCACAGAAGCAGCTTAACCCTGTACTAAAAGCAAATTAATTCTATACAAGAAGCAACTTAACTTTATCGAAGAAGCAACTTAACTCTGTACAAGAAGCAACTTATTTCTGTACAAGAAGCAACATAACTCTATACAAGAGGACACTTAACCCTATCGAAGAAACAACCTAACTCTGTATAAGAAGCAACATAACCTTATACAAGAAGCAACATAACCTTATACAAGAAGCAACATAACTCTATACAAGGGGACACTTAACCCTATTGAAGAAACAACCTAACTCTGTATAAGAAGCAACATAACCTTATACAAGAAGCAGATTAACCCTATAAAGAAACAACTTAAACCTATACAAGAAACAACTTAACCCTATACAAGAAGCAACCCCATAGAAGAGGCGGCTTAATCTTATACAAGAGGCAACCGAACCCTATCCATCCATCATGTGCCATGCCGATAAGTGTGGGAAGTCATGATCGCCATTTCAGTTGAATAGTTCAATGTTCTTGTCTCGACCATGCCACGTGGTCAAGCCATCTAGGTATTTATTTCCCTGTCTTCCCCCTGTTCTCTTTCCCTCGATCTTGACAGTTGTCACCAAGTTCTCCAATTTATTTCTTCCCATAGCATGTCCAGACAATTTTGACTGTCTATGTCTAATTTCTCTAATCAATTTACTATTTTCATTTGTTTCTTGTAGTACGTGGTTATTAGTTTTTCTGTCTGTGCATGGTATTCTTTGCATTCTCTTCAGGAACCACATTTCCACAGGCATTTATGTTTCTCAGCTTGAATGCTTGTGGTATGGCAACATAGAAATGGAGATAGGTATCCCCAATTCGTTGTTGCAGACTACTAAATGAAAACCAGAAATGGTTCGTAAGGCTCACTAGTAATAGAACAGACACATATGGTAATATTCCACTAAACTAAGGTATTATGTCAGGTTTTCCAGTAGAAGGCCAAGAGAGCACAGGGATGTCACTGCATTCAGAGAGTATAAAGACCCCTCTAATTAGGTTGAAAGCTAGGAGTATCCCTGCCACCTGCTCGTTGGATTTTGTTGTCAATTGAAGTCGCACTATCACACTTTTATTGAATACCGAACATACTTATCACTCTGATAAAAAAAAAAAGAATAACACAATGTAATAAGAAAATTTTCTAATGAATACTTGGTAGGTGGGGGGGGGGGGGGGGGGAGAATGCTATGCTCAATGGGCAACATAATGGTACAAAATTATTATTTCACAAATAATATCTTGGTTCATATATCATTAATACATATACTATCGCAAAGTTATGGTTGAATCTAATAGTGATGAATGTCCTCAGGTTTTCCGCTAATCTAATCTAAGTAGTGCTGATAAATGTTCATCTGGCTGGATAGCCAGTGTTTGTTTGAATGGGAACTGTTTATAGTAGCTGAGTCTAACTATTGTTGGCCGTTGGTTGTCAATGAGTATTGAGGTTACATGGATTTCCACTTAGCTTTCTTTCCATGGTCGTACTGGGCATTCCTGAGTGGCAAATGAGGATGAACTGTCTTATGCTCTTCAATACAGTACAAAGGCGAAGACTCTCCTCTTTCACTGAGGATTGTACCACCCAGGCAATGGATGTTCCCAGTTTAGGAGCACCATATGTATCAACTGACCACCACCCATCATCTGTTACAAGCACAAACATGTACCCAACCTCATAAAATAATTGGAAAAATGGATCATATGCTGCTACACAGGTGTAAGTCAGCCAGACTGTTTCCTGCTGTGTGTTGTCACTCTTATCAGTGAACATGTCCATTACCGACACTGTCAGCGTGTTGGATGTCTAGGTATCTGAGCTCGGGCTCACACAGGCAACAATAACTCCGTTAAATATAATATCTAACATTTATTGTATTTCAATATACAGTGCGTTGGCGCAGTGGGTTTATCAAGCCCGCACTGAGTTGCATATCACAGAGGTTTAACATCATCACACAGTTTAACATCATCAAACAGTTTACCGGATAATGTGGATAATGTGAGGCTATGCTAGACAGGACACTGACACGAGTGAGCAGACGCAAGATCGGCATATGATCACCGACATCGTGGCTTATTTCCAAGCGTCACGAGTTGGGATATCCTTAATCATGAATTACTCCAATGTGTGTAATACATGATCAGGCATTCCAAGCAGTGGTGCTTAGATGTAGTATCCTAAATACTAAACTAAGAGTTAAACTACAATATTGGCACTTAACTGGCTTCCTGACATTCGAGCGTGGTTTAAACTTGCTTTCAGTTGGTTTCGAGTATCTAGTGTTTACAACTGCTGCTGTTTCGTTCTGACTTAGGTTTAATTGGAAAATATCTCTGTTCGCTGTGAAAAATGCGTTTCCCTAGTCTCTACATCCTGAATACTCCTACAGTCCATTTGTTTCAAAAACTTAGCAAAAGGTGTGGGGATTGTACTAACTATTTTGTCAATAATAATGAGTTCTTTTAGTTTGTCATGGCTGTTGTTAGTTTTAGCTGAGTTAATCCACTTTGTGCACACATCCTGAACTGTAGACACGTAGTCTATAAAGGTTTGGTTTGGTTGTGGGGATAATTTTGCGAACTGTTGTTGGTAACCTGCAGTATCTAAAGAGAAATGTTGGAGAATGCGTTGCTTTAAGTAATCATAATCTTTTCTCATTTCCTGTGCCACTGTCTCTATTACTTTCAAAGGTTCCAGAGCTAAGTTTCTCATTAAAATAAATGACCAATCTGATTTTATGATCTTATGGTAGGACATTAGACACTCAAAATTTTCCAGGTATGCACTGATGGAGTCTCCTGAGCAGAATGCCTTGACGAGGCCTTTATACTTATTATATTTCTGTTTCTCCTCTTTGCTTCTCAGTTTATTTACAGATATTTCTACGTTGGAATCTATTTCCATCTGCTTTAGTTTTATTTGTGTATCGGCATTCAATTGGACTAATTTGGCCGCCGCCTCAAGCTCCATTTGTTTCTCTTGAGCCTGCAGTTGCATCTGCATCCTTTTTTCTTCTGCCTGCACTTGCTTTTGTTTTTCTTCTCGTTCTATCGCTCTTTCTTCACGGGCAATGTTCTCTGCGTGCGTCTTCTGTGCCCATTCTGACAGTTTGTCTTCTTTATAACCTAATTTCATGCCTTGCTCAATACATTTATCTAAAGTAGACATCTTGTCTTTTACTTGTTGGTAATTTTACTGAAGTTAAATCCCTTAGAAAAATGTTGGGGAGTAGAAAATTTAGTTATCTCCCTTAATTATTTCATGCGTGAATACAAATGCAAAGTTATGTTGGTTACAAGGTTATGAATATACATACAAATCAATGCAAAGCAAAATGATACATGGATGGATGGTGATAAGTACTGCTTAGGGTTGCAATGGGCATGATATGAAACTTAGCTTTTAATCCCAGAACTTGTGAATGTTGTCTTGTACTCTCGCCACTGTTGGATAGTTTACATAGGTTACACACCACACAACTCGCGGAACAATCTGCTCGTAGAATAAGAAAACATTAGTAACAGTAAAAAAATGTCACAGTCATGTCAAAATAGTTAATAGTATTAACATCATTGAGAGACTAGCTGCAGAGGGACTCATATTAATACTAGTTCATCACTAGATAGATGCAAATATGTTAAACTTCTTCAAACATCAATTTGATATGATTAATTTATTATTTTACTTGGCAATCACTAGCCGTTTATATGTAAAGCTTATGCCAAAACCGGAGATTAGCCCCCAAAAAGCCTGTCAGCGTGTTGGATGTCTAGGTATCTGAGCTCGGGCTCACACAGGCAACAATAACTCCGTTAAATATATTATCTAACATTTATTGTATTTCAATATACAGTGCGTTGGCGCAGTGGGTTTAACAAGCCCGCACTGAGTTGCATATCACAGAGGTTTAACATCATCACACAGTTTAACATCATCAAACATTCTAAGCAAACTATCTAGCATATGTCTATGAACCCCAAATAACATGGGTCTAAACTATTGAGTCCCTCTAAGACAGGCCCTGTTGCCTCTTCGATGTCCCGTCTCTCTCTGCCGATTCACACGTGTCGCAATCCGACACGGGAGGTAACTCTGTTCGAGTTCCTCGTGGACCCCGCAATAGGCGGGCCACATCAGTGTCCACGGGACAGTGGACTCACTGACCAGTCCTTCGAGAAGGTTCTGGAATACTCTGACCTTCGAGGGTCTTACTTCTTTCCCTTGGGTGGGAGTTGTAGCCCTTGGCTAATATCTATTAACTAATGTTGGTTTACCGGATAATGTGGATAATGTGAGGCTGTGACAGACACATAGCCACATGACCTACGCAATTATAATTTCATGTCTGCAAGACATGTCTCATCCCTTTCGTGCACCGATCGTCATACTCAGTTGCACCTTCAAATACCCATTGGTCTAGTTTATTGTTATATCTCCAATCCGGACTGGCACCGTCACAACATCCTGGTAACTATTTTCTTTTTGAGTAGAGGGCCGCATAAAATTATGACAGGGTCATTATACCCTCATTAAAATGTATATATATTTCATATAAAAGCATGCACGTTTTGATACACACAAAAGAGATATTTAGGAAATCGCTAAGAAAGATTATCTTGGTAAATCAAAGCAAACATAAATGAAGACTACACAGGGGAATTTACTGTCTCTGCGTATATAGATCATTGCTTTAAATGTTAGTCATAGTCAAGGAGAGACACCCGCTATCTCTTTAGATTAGTTATAACTGAGACAAGGATTATTAACAACAAGTGTTTACATCCTGTCTACAAGATAGTCAGATGATATAAACAGGGCATTTATAAGCATTCACTATTACCTGTGTTAACAGAACACCAGGGTACATCCCAAACAAATTCACAACTTGTCTGAAACAAATTTTCATGTTGACTGCCCCAAAACAGGACTCTACCTATTATATCGAATCACTTATTGTGCCCCATGTTGAATAAGATGGCGTTCCGCCTACATTCCAGGAAGTCAGACAAACAGGGTTTTCGGACATTCTCCAGGCTAAAGTAAATACGCTTGGGGAATACCTGGGCGTAATGTGTTATTCCAACCATTGCATTGGTAACAGAATCAGTAGTCGTTGGACTGGACTTTCTCCGAGTGGGAATTTGTGTTTTAACTCTCAAGCTGGAGTTTTGAACATTCGTTTTGATAGTGAAAATGCAAAATGTCACACTGCTCATTGTCCACGCTTCACATCCGTACAAAAGTACAGACTCTATGTAGCATCTCAACACTCTTTTTCTCTTTTCAATTGACATCTTTTTATTGTTCAGTATGTTTCTCATCTTGCTAAAGGCTACTTGTTCTTATCTCTTCAAGGCATCTAACATCAGATGTTATTACTGTTCCGAGGTAACTGTACCGATTAACTTGTTAAAGAATATTCTCATTCACTTGTATATTACATTGTGGTATTTCGTTATTCCTAGTGACGACCATAATCTGTGTCTTCTTACTATTTAATTCTAACCATAGTTGTTCACTGTGTGCAACAACCGCATCTACTAATTGTTGCAGATCCTGCTCATTGTCTGCAATCAATACTGTATCATCTGCATATCTAATGTTATTGATGTTTCGTCCCCCCCCCCCCTATGATGGTTCTATTTATATAGTCTAAATTTCTGAAAATAATAACCATATACGAGGAGCAATCTAATCCAATAGAGGAAGCAACTTAATCTTATACAAGAAGCAATATAACCTAATACAAAAAGCAGCCTAACCTCATAGAAGAGGTAACAACCTTATACAATAAGCAACATAACCTTATGTTTAGTTTAGTTTAGTTTAGTCGACGGATCAACATCACGGCACACGGGCGTAACCCATAAGTGCTCCGTTCTACTCCTAATTCAAGCCTGAGTCCGGAGAATCTCAGCTCAGTGCACAAACTCCGTAGCACCGGCTAGGTTCCTGAAAACATAACATAACATAACCTTATGCAAGAAGCAACTTCTCTCCACAGAAGAAGCAACTTAATCTTATACAAGAAACAACTTAACCCCACAGAAAGTGCAACATAACCTTTTATAAAAAGCAACTTAATCTTATACAAGAAGCAACTTAACCCCAATTATTAATCCACATTTGGGGATCGGGTCTAAAGATATTGGCTGCCAGAACTGGTAATTAACATGTTTAGCATATTATCTAATGTTTAAGGGGGCCTATTTTATTAGAGGCACACAGGGCCCACTTGACCCTGCCCAGTCCGCCAATGCTATAATGCTTTCACAAATGTTTGACCTCATTCACGTTCAATATTTTTGAACAGTATCTGTTGCATCGTTATGAATTTTTTTTTCTGCCGTCTAATATTTACTCCCACCCAAGGAATATGAATTTGATAGGTCAAAAGGCAACTGAAAGAATGGAAAGAGGAAATTATGGAAAGAGGCGAAATTTCTTTGATATTTTGGAAAACATGTATTGAATTCACGTTATTAAAAAACAAACAAACCTGTTTTACAGTAATGCTTATCAATTCGTGTAACCTCTGAACACTTCCGTTCTACTATGTGACGCCCTTCTCGTAAGGAAATTTCCGTGCAACACGGAGAATATCCATTATTGAACACTGCTGTTTCAATGTGAAGATGTAATATATTTCATGATGTTCACTTCATCTCTGACCGTAAATTATATACTGCATATAAACAAATATTGAGATCTGCTGTACAATCTCCAGAACAATATTTTTTTGTGTTGTGTGTACATAATTATATGGTTATGTGCTAAACTTCATAATTTTCCCCTCAGTTGGTTACAGAGCTATGGATTTTTATACGAGGCAAACATTCTGAACGCACTATATTAAGAATGAGAGGTCACGCTGGGCGTGGGAGGTGCGGGGGTGCGTCACAGGAGGCACGGCAGCGCTGTCCTGAAATGGATGATGAGACGTAAGAGGACCTCAGAGAACCCCACAGAGAACCCCAGGTTCTGTAGCTGAGAAGACTCAAGTCGCGGTCACCTGTGACGTACTCGTGCGGCCCTACAAACCCGGCGTGGATTTCAAGGTCCCTAATGCCACCAGGGACCGGCTTCGTGGCTTAGAGGTTATGACTTTTCTCCGTAATCTCGTATACTCTCGTCGGTAACGTGATGACGGTGAGAATCAGCAGTAGTTCGAATCGCATCGGTAACTTACGGGGTATGTGAGCCGGCCGCTCAGAAAGCAATGGCAAACTACTGAGCGTAATCTTGACAAGAAATCAACATACAGCTGAAAGATGCTGGTGTTGAGAGCGATGTCCTGTAAAGGATATGCAAAAAAAAAAAATGCCACCAGGAAGGTAGAGTGGACAGTGATAACGAATGTGACCAACGTCTCCATGGCAGGGGTATGACGCCCGGGAGTCATGACGCGGACGGGACCCCCCCCCCCCCCTCCCCCAGAGAGTATTGAGAAAGTAAAGGTCAGAAATACTTAGGGAAGGGGGTTTCGTGCCTTCTGACGATCAGAATCCCCCTGCCGTGTTTGCTCCGCGTCCGAGTTTTTTACGAGTTGGCTGTTTATTCGTGTAACTGAGTTTTCGTTATAGACATCCATTCATATATTATTATAGCATTTTGTTTTCTCACTTCTGTGTGTGGCGGAAGTCAAGGGGAAGCCATCGCTGTATTTTCCCAAGATAATCATGCTTCGCAACAAAAGAGAGTTATAGGAAGATAGCGAGAGAATATTCTGGACGGTCTTCTATCGTGACATGAGAGTCAACACATGAATTGATCCATCCGCCGGAGATCGCATTTTGGGAGAAGCATGCTCGCCCTCGCCTGTCGGCAAGGCACTTGATAATGGTGTGTTGTCTACATTCAACTGATTCCTGTTAAACTGTTGGTGTGCGAGCGATATCCGGCCCTTCTGTTATCGCGCCATTATAATGTTGGTATTTCAGTCTCCGCAAAGGACTGGTTATGTTTAGATTAGCGTGCCGATATCAACGCGCGCACCAACGTGCAGATCACTTTGTGATTGATTTTCTTGTTATCTGGCGACCTCAAACTCAACCCGTTAGTTTTGTTGTGATGTTCTTGCTATCTGGCGACCTCAAACTCAACCCGTTAGTTTTATTGTGGTTTTCTTCTCAGAATTATGGTTTGTTGTCTCTGCCGGCGGTTTCAGACTTCCATTGCATTGTGATCGCTAGACGTTTCGTGTGTTTTTGGTTGACCTCTCTGACACGGGGCCTTGAACTATGGCTTGCAACCTTGCTGTGTTATCAACTTAGACAACGGAAACTACTAACTCCGATATTGTCTGCACCATTAAAAGCATCGGCATCACGAGCGGCACCACAACAAACATTGGCATCATGAGCAGCACAACTGACATCTGCACCAGCACTGCCTCGATCATTACCCCAACATCATCATTACCACTGTCAGCAACATCATTACTACCACTACAACTGTCACCACTACTTCTATTGCTACCTTCTTTGGCTAGTTATTTCATTGATACTACTACTACTACTACTACTACTACTACTACTACTACTACTACTACTACTACTACTACTACTACTACTACTACTACTACTACTACTACTACTACTACTACAGCTAAAATCAGTACCACTACCTCTTCTGTTTCCTCTATTACTATATACAGTCCCTCTCTCTCATCATGCAAGCTTAATGTATTGTATAAGTTCTCTCACCCAATTGGTTTCGGCATAATAGATATCATATTGGTTTTAATGCAAGAGAGACTAATCTCCGAGCTTACCTCCAGAGTGTCAGTCTTCTCTGTGTCGTCCTCATGTGCGTTTCCATTAACGCACATTCATCGCACACATATAATGGCTACGCACACAATTTACCCTTCACATAGTCTGGTTAATGGATACACTACAACAGTTCAGCATGTGCCTCGGTAACAACAATAGCTAAACTCACATTACATTGTTCTATACAATAAATGTATGTGAACAAGAGGACGGTCTTGGATGGGTCAAGACGAAGACATTCTTCAACAGGTGTGTTCACTTGAGGTCTTAGAACCTGGCGAGGAGTGGGTGCAAGTGCCAACAGAGTTCTGCACATCCTTTTCAGTTTGCATCCAACTAGATAGAAAATGCAGACAAGAAAATTCGGCTGCTGTGGAGGCTGAAGTACAAGCGTTGATTTTCGAGAATTCGCTAGACGGTGATGCGGTCATCTACACAGATGGGTCGGTCGTCCGACATGTGAGAAGCTCATGGGCCTTTACAGCTCGGGCCGGAGGGAGAATTGTGAAGGAGGACTCTGGTGCTTTCACTGAAACCACAAGTAGCCTGACTATGGAAGTCATGGCAGTAAGTAAAGCAATAACATGGCTCGAGACACAGACATTCACTAGGGCATGTTTCCTTAGCGACTCAATGAACATGATCAAGAGGATAGAGGAGGGGTCGATCCGAAGAGAATGGTTGCTGCCTCTGGAGCGGTCTCGGCTGACAAAGATTAGTTTCATCTTCGTGCCAGGGCATGCGGGAGTACAAGGAAATGAGCGGGCTGACAAGCTCGCAGGTGAGGCTACTGTGGAGGGCGGTCGCGCCATGGACCAGGCTGACATTCTGAATGCTCTACGAGAAGTAAGACTCTTGCGTGAACCAAGTGATGACTGTGAATCTACAACCATGGCCAGACTGCGAGAACAGCAAACTAAAAGAGGTGTGGCCAAACAAGAACACTACGCAGGAAGCCAAAGAAGATTGATAAACCAACACAGAACTGGTGTCGTGAGCCGTTACACGCTGCGGGATTTGCTGAGGAGGAGATCCGAGCACTTATGGACTGAATGGTTCGATGTGCAATGAGGATGATCTGTCGACTAACTAACTAACTAACTAACTAACTAACTAACTAACTAACTAACTAACTACCTAACTAACTAACAATAAATGTTCTAGATTAAAGTCATGTTCTAAACTATAGACATGTTCTAGACTATAGACATGTTTTCGGTTATAGACATGTTCTAGAATATAGACGTGTTCTAAACTACAGGCATGTTATAAACTATTCACATGTTCTAGACCAGTGGTTCTCAACCTTTTTTGTCCCATGCATCCCCTTCACCATATGTTCAGAATGTCATTCCCCCCTTTCGTATTTCCTCCCTATAAATTTCCCCTGCCCTACGCAGTATGCGTAAAAATGGAAGCTAAATTTAATAACACATGCTAGAACCAAGTCTAGGCGTCTACATAAAACTTATTTGTGGGTCTACTTACGTTATAAAACGAATTTCACAAGGGCGAGAAGTACAGAAGGGGAGGTGAAAATGGAGGGAAAAACAATATCAAGCAATCGGTTCTTGTATTACCGCGATCTTGAAATAATCTTCTCCCCCCCCCCCCCCCCGGGAAACCCTAAAATTCGCCCCTGGGAGGAGAGAGGGCGGGGGGAATTCGCCCCTGGGAGGAGAGAGAGAGAGAGAGAGGGGGGGGGGATTCCCCACCGGTTGAGAACCACTATTCTAGACGATAGACATATTATAAACTACAGAAATGTGATAGACAATGGGCATGTTCTATAATATAGACATCTTCTAAACTATAGACATCTTCTAAACCAGTGGTTCTGAACCGGTGGGGAATCTCTCCTCCCCCCTTATGGGGAAGTTTAGGGTTTCGGGGGGGGGGGGGGGGAGAAGAGGGGAATTAAGATTATTTGAAGATCGCGTTAATACAAGAACCGAGTGCTTGATATTGTTTCTCTCTCCATACTTTACGGTTCTGTACTTCTCGTCCTTCTGACATTCGTTTTATAACGTAAGTAGACCCGCAAATCATTTTTTTTGTAGACGTCTAGACTTGGTCTAGTATGTGTTATTAAATTTAGCTTCCATTTTTACGTATACTGTGTAGGAGCGGCGGAGGGAATTTATAGGGAGAAAATACGAAAAGGGGGTGGGGTGGGGGATGACATTCTGAACATATGGTGAAGAGGTGCATGGGCCAAAAAGGTTGAGAACCACTGTTCTAGACTAGACATGTTCTAACACACATGTTTTAGACTATATGCTTGTTCTAAACTATAACATGTTCTTACTAATGTGTTCTAGACTATACACATGTACTTACACATATGCTCCAAAATTTAGACATGTTTTACACTATAGACATGTTCTAACAGACATGTCCTAGACTATAGACATGCTCTATACTAAAGGCATGTTCGAGACTATAAACACCTTTCAATAAACGTATTTCAGGGTAAAGGCATGTTCGAGACTATAAACACCTTTCAATAAACGTATTTCAGGGTAAAGGCATGTTCTAATACACATTTTCTAGACTATAGACATGTTGTAAACTATAAACATCCTCCACACTATAGACATGTTCTAACAGACATGTCCTAGACTACAGACATGTTGTAAACTATAAACATGGTTCATACCAAAGACATGTTCTAGACTATAGACATGTTCTAGACTATAGACATGTTCTAGACTATAGACATGTTGTAAACTATAAACATGGTCCATACCAAAGACATATTCTAGACTATAGACATGTTCTAGACTATAGACATGTTGTAAACTATAAACATCCTCCACACTATAGACATGTTCTAGACTACAGACATGTTGTAAACTATAAACATGCTCCATACCAAAGACATGTTCTAGACTATAGACATGTTCTAGACTATAGACATGTTCTAGACTATAGACATGTTGTAAAGTATAAACATGGTCCATACCAAAGACATGTTCTAGACTATAGACATGTTCTAGACTATAGACATGTTCTAGACTATAGACATGTTGTAAACTATAAACATGGTCCGTACCAAAGACATGTTCTAGACTATAGACATGTCCTAGACTACAGACATGTTCTAGACTATAGACATGTTCTAGACTACAGACATGTTGTAAACTATAAACATGGTCCATACCAAAGACATGTTCTAGACTATAGACATGTTCTAGACTACAGACATGTTGTAAACTATAAACATGGTCCATACCAAAGACATGTTCTAGACTATAGACATGTTCTAGACTACAGACATGTTGTAAACTATAAACATGGTCCATACCAAAGACATGTTCTAGACTATAGACATGTTCTAGACTATAGACATGTTCTAGACTATAGACATGTTGTAAACTATAAACATGGTTCATACCAAAGACATGTTCTAGACTATATACATGTTCTAGACTATAGACATGTTCTAGACAATAGACATGTTGTAAACTATAAACATGGTCCACACCAAAGACATGTTCTAGACTATAGACATGTTCTAGACTATAGACATGTTCTAGACTATAGACATGTTCTAGACCATTGGTTCTCAACCGTTTTATGGCCCATGGCCCCCCCCCCCCCCTTTACCATATGTTCAGAACGTCATTCCTCCCCCCCTCTTTCGAAATTCCTTCCTATAAATCCCCCCCCACCCTTACACAGTATATATATAAAATGAAAGCTACATTTAATAACACATACTAGAACAAGCCTAGACATCTACATAAAATGTGATTTGCGGGTCTGCTTACGTTATAAAACGAATTTCATTAGGGTGAGAAGTACAGAACCGTAAAATTTAGAGGGAAGAACAATATCAAGTAACTGGTTCTTGTATAAATGCGATCTTGAAGTAATCTTAATCCCCCCCTCCTGAAACTCTAAAATTCCACCCCCCCCCCCCTCCAGGGGGGGGGGGGGGAATTCCCCACTGTTCTAGACTATAGACATGTTATGCATAGCTTGTGATCAGATGAATAAATACAAATGACAAGCAGCACACACAGAAAGCAAAAGAGCTGCAGGTTTCAGGTCGCCTAAAGTGCTTCTCCCCCGGATACTGATGCAGATGTCGGGGCCCAAATACTAGCCGTTCCCGCTTTAGGAGTTCTCGGCACGTAACGTCTGTTAAAAAATACATAGCCCGTGGCGTTGAAATCAGAGAAAGCAGGGGAGCGAAACTCTCTCATTAATGAAGTGTCTCATTAATGAAGAACGTGTGATCGCAGGGTGGTAGACCATCCACAGTCATAGGCAGTTACACAACGACGAGCGTGAAAACCGCGGACGAATAACATTCCATGGCACGAGTAAATAAATACCTTGTGGTGGAGATCGGGTAGCGCATACGGGTGTGGCAAATGTTGTTTAGTGTGCGCGCTATGTACCGGGATAGGTGGACAACTGTGCACCTAAATATAACAGGACATCGAGATAGGTGGACAACTGTGCACCTACATATAACAGGGCAACGAGATAGGTGGACAACTGTGCACCTAAATATAACAGGGCAACGAGATAGGTGGACAACTGTGCACCTAAATATAACAGGGCATCGAGATAGGTGGAAAACTGAACATAGCAGAACATCGAGATAGGTGGACAACTGTGCACTTGAACGTAGCAGGGCGTCGAGATAGGTGGACAACTGTGCACCTGAACATAGTAGAACATCGAGATAGGTAGACAACTGTGCACCTGAACATAGCAAGGCATCGAGATAGGTGGACAATTGTGCACCTGAACATAGCAAGGCATCGAGATAGGTGGACAACTGTGCACCTGAACATAGCAAGGCATCGAGATAGGTGGACAACTGTGCACCTGAACATAGTAGAACATCAAGATAGGTGGACAACTGTGCACCTGAACATAATAGAACATCGAGATAGGTGGACAATTGTGCACCTGAACATAATAGAACATCGAGATAGGTGGACAACTGTGCACCTGAACATAGTAGAACATCGAGATAGGTGGACAACTGTGCACCTGAACATAGTAGAACATCGAGATAGGTGGACAATTGTGCACCTGAACATAATAGAACATCAAGATAGGTGGACAACTGTGCACCTGAACATAATAGAACATCAAGATAGGTGGACAACTGTGCACCTGAACATAATAGAACATCGAGATAGGTGGACAATTGTGCACCTGAACATAATAGAACACTCATTTGTTTGTACAGGCGTCTACTTCTATGTGCGCCAAACAACACATATGAATGTATTAATAAACTGGTGCCAATACAGAATGTTAGTAAAATAGTGTGATAGAATCACTGATGCCGAGCTTAGGGAGAGAATTAGACATCATTAGACAATTAGACATCATTGATTATTGCTCACTGGATTTAGGAGGCCTGGTGTTCCTTGCCAGTGAGAAGTCCTGATCGTTCGGGTCCCATCGATTGACGGACGTCGGTCGCGGCGATTGGGCAATCTTGAGCATAGCCTACGATGGGTAGCGTTGTGATGTTCTGTTGTGATAATTTGGTGTGTCCAGTGTGTGCCGCGTGGTTACACACCAGCTTCACACGCGTGATCCGGAACTGTTTCCGGATCCGGTCAGGGATATGCACTACTGACGAGCTCAAATGAGGGCGAAACTCGAGTATAGTGCTTCCATATTGACGTGGATAGGCCTTAGGTTCATACCAGAATGCGATCGGCGTTGCCAGTAGTGGGTTGTGCTCAATATTTAAATTAGACATCTGTTACCTAATCAAGAGGGGAGGAAATCACGCTGACCCGCCATATATGCATGGGGTCACATTGAATGGCTATATCGAGTTCACAATGGTCATATGACGTGTGTACATAGGAAGAGAGATCGGGAATAGATTAGAAATTAATATAGTTTCGTGTGAATAAGATAAAGCAGCATTCGATTAGTAGTATGGCGTACTATAGACGGAATACAGATGCGGGCGATTTGTCAGCAGATTGTCTTGCATTAGTTTTTATAAAATGATATGAATGCCGGTCGTTCAGAAAACAATGCGCAAATAAGTGAACGTAAACTTGCCAAGAAATCACAAACAGCCAAAAATGCTGTTGTTGACTGCGACGTCCTGTAAAATGGCAAACCATACTGGCGGGGTGGCAACACGCTAACATGCCGGCCCGGTGCTCACGAGTGCGGATCTGCATTAAGGCGGGCTGTTGTAACAGACCTGGGCTACCCCATGCCTTAAATGGGAATCAGAAAATGTCTTGGGAAGCCAAGTCGCCCGGCCTGGTACTCACAACATCACCCACCACACGCCCAGTGTGTCTGTACAAATATGGTACTGTCCACACCACTCACCACATGCCCACAAATATGGTACTGACCACACCACCCACCACATGCCCACAAATATGGTACTGTCCACACCACCCACCACATGCCCACAAATATAGTACTGACCACACCACCCACCACACGCCCAGTGTGTCTGCACAAATATGGTACTGACCACACCACCCACCACACGCCCACAAATATGGTACTGATCACACCACCTACCACATGCCCACAAATATGGTACTGTCCACACCACCCACCACATGCCCACAAATATAGTACTGACCACACCACCCACCACACGCCGAGTGTGTCTGTACAAATATGGTACTGACCACACCACACACCACATGCCAAGTGTGTCTGTACAAATATGGTACTGACCACACCACATGCCCAGTGTGTCTGTACAAATATGGTACTGATCACACCACCCACCACATGCCCAGTGTGTCTGTACAAATATGGTACTGATCACACCACCCACCACACGTCCAGTGTGTCTGTACAAATATGGTACTGTCCACACCACCCACCACATGCCCAGTGTGTCTGTACAAATATGGTACTGTCCACACCACACACAACATGCCCACAAATATGGTACTGACCACACCACCCACCACACGCCGAGTGTGTCTGTACAAATATGGTACTGACCACACCACACACCACATGCCCAGTGTGTCTGTACAAATATGGTACTGACCACACTACACACCACACGCCCAGTGTGTCTGTACAAATATGGTACTGACCACACTACACACCACACGCCCAGTGTGTCTGTACAAATATGGTACTGATCACACCACCCACCACACGCCGAGTGTGTCTGTACAAATATGGTACTGACCACACCACACACCACATGCCCAGTGTGTCGGTACAAATATGGTACTGACAACACCACACACCACATGCCCACAAATATGGTACTGACCACACCACACACCACATGTCCAGTGTGTCTGTACAAATATGGTATTGACCACACCACACACCACATGCCCAGTGTGTCTGTACAAATATAGTACTGACCACACCACCCACCGCATGCCCACAAATATGGTACTGTCCACACCACACACCACATGCACAGTGTGTCTGTACAAATATGGTACTGACCACATCACACACCACATGCCCAGTGTGTCTGTACAAATATGGTACTGACCACACCGCCCACCACATGCCCAGTGTGTCTGTACAAATATGGGTTTCACCACACCACACACCACATGCCCACAAATATGGTACTGACCACACCGCCCACCACATGCCCAGTGTGTCTGTACAAATATGGTACTGACCACATCACACACCACATGCCCAGTGTGTCTGTACAAATATGGTACTGACCACACCGCCCACCACATGCCCAGTGTGCCTGTACAAATATGGGTTTCACCACACCACACACCACATGCCCACAAATATGGTACTGACCACACCGCCCACAACATGCACAGTGTGTCTGTACAAATATGGTACTGATCACACCATCCACCACACGCCCAGTGTGTCTGTACAAATATGGTACTGATCACACCATCCACCACACGCCCAGTGTGTTTGTACAAATATGGTACTGATCACACCATCCACCACACGCCCAGTGTGTCTGTACAAATATGGTACTGATCACACCATCCACCACATGCCCAGTGTGTCTGTACAAATATGGTACTGATCACACCATCCACCACACGCCCAGTGTGTCTGTACAAATATGGTACTGATCACACCATCCACCACACGCCCAGTGTGTCTGTACAAATATGGTACTGATCACACCATCCACCACACGCCCAGTGTGTTTGTACAAATATGGTACTGATCACACCATCCACCACACGCCCAGTGTGTTTGTACAAATATGGTACTGACCACACCACCCACCACATGCCCAGTGTGTCTGTACAAATATGGGTTTCACCACACCACACACCACATGCCCACAAATATGGTACTGACCACACCGCCCACCACATGCACAGTGTGTCTGTACAAATATGGTACTGATCACACCATCCACCATACGCCCAGTGTGTCTGTACAAATATGGTACTGATCACACCATCCACCACACGCCCAGTGTGTTTGTACAAATATGGTACTGATCACACCATCCACCACACGCCCAGTGTGTCTGTACAAATATGGTACTGATTACACCATCCACCACATGCCCAGTGTGTCTGTACAAATATGGTACTGATCACACCATCCACCACACGCCCAGTGTGTTTGTACAAATATGGTACTGATCACACCATCCACCACACGCCCAGTGTGTTTGTACAAATATGGTACTGACCACACCACCCACCACATGCCCAGTGTGTCTGTACAAATATGGGTTTCACCACACCACACACCACATGCCCACAAATATGGTACTGACCACACCACCCACCACATGCCCACAAATATGGTACTGATCACACCACCCACCACACGCCCAGTGTGTCTGTACAAATATGGTACTGATCACACCATCCACCACACGCCCAGTGTGTTTGTACAAATATGGTACTGATCACACCATCCACCACACGCCCAGTGTGTTTGTACAAATATGGTACTGACCACACCACCCACCACATGCCCAGTGTGTCTGTACAAATATGGGTTTCACCACACCAAGCACCACATGCCCACAAATATGGTACTGACCACACCACCCACCACATGCCCACAAATATGGTACTGATCACACCATCCACCACACGCCCAGTGTGTCTGTACAAATATGGTACTGATCACACCATCCACCACACGCCCAGTGTGTTTGTACAAATATGGTACTGATCACACCATCCACCACACGCCCAGTGTGTTTGTACAAATATGGTACTGATCACAACCATCCACCACACGCCCAGTGTGTTTGTACAAATATGGTACTGACCACACCACCCACCACATGCCCAGTGTGTCTGTACAAAATATGGGTTTCACCACACCACACACCACATGCCACAAATATGGTACTGACCACACCACCCACCACATGCCCACAAATATGGTACTGATCACACCATCCACCACACGCCCAGTGTGTCTGTACAAATATGGTACTGATCACACCATCCACCACACGCCCAGTGTGTTTGTACAAATATGGTACTGATCACACCATCCACCACATGCCCAGTGTGTTTGTACAAATATGGTACTGTCCACACCACCCACCACATGCCCAGGTGTGTCTGTACAAATATGGGTTTCACCACACCACACACCACATGCCCACAAATATGGTACTGACCACACCACCCACCACATGCCCACAAATATGGTACTGATGACACCATCCACCACACGCCCAGTGTGTCTGTACAAATATGGTACTGATCACACCATCCACCACACGCCCAGTGTGTTTGTACAAATATGGTACTGATCACACCATCCACCACACGCCCAGTGTGTTTGTACAAATATGGTACTGACCACACTACACACCACCCACCACATGCCCAGTGTGTCTGTACAAATATGGGTTTCACCACACCACACACCACATGCCCACAAATATGGTACTGACCACACCACCCACCACACGCCCCGTGTGTTTGTACAAATATGGCTCCGACACCATCTACCCACTGTACCTTGAGGCGTGCACAAAGGGCTCTTTACTTTCTTTTCTATAAATGGAATATGACAGGACGGACGGACGGATGAACGTCAGGACGGACGGACGGACGGACGGACGGACAGACAGACAGACAGACAGACAGACAGACATGAATGGAGGGTCGGGCGGATCGACCGACCGACCGACCGACCAACCGCTGGACGGAAGGACGGATGGGCGGATAGACAGACAGACGGAAGGACGGAGGGGAAGGCTGGTGGATGGACGGGCGGACGGGCAGAAAGGCGGACAGATAGGTCGATGGGTGGATGGATGGATCGATCGATCGACGGAGGGACAGACGGACGATGGGAAGACAAACAAACAGACGGATCTATCGACGGATGGATGGGTGGGTGCGTGGGTGGGTGGTTAGAGAGAGAGAAATGTATCTCATAATATCACGTAATCGACTGTATAAATTTATTTCACGTAATCGACTGTATACAGGAGGGGAAATGCATGCGATGTAAATTACGAGAAAAAGAAAACATTTCGCATGTTGATATTTCGTTGGCTTTTGTTGTTTTCTCTGAAAAATGAAATAGCAATATTTCGCCTTACCGAGGTTTAGAGCCCATGCCTGCAACCGAGACAGAGCCGTATCCTAGCCACCCGACCAACCAAACTTGGGAAGATGTTTATAAACAGGATAAGCTTCATCAGCATGCATACAGTGCTCATTGTCTTAGTCATAGCCACCTCGAAAGGCGCTATCTTCCCATCTCACTTAGCCGGCAGTCCCCGGCCACCAGTTAATTCCATTTCCCCCGAGGAACCACACAAACCCATCACACAAAACCACCACCACACACAGCATCCTCACACAAACACCGGCCTTTCCTCTCCCACCGAGCAGCGCAGTTGTGGCGCCAGGCAGGAGTTTGTTTTTTCTTCTTTTCTGCCCGCTGCTTCAAACAGCGCAGACATAAACTTTGCTCTTCCACGAGACCTCGGTATGTCTTCCCCTGTCATAATCTGAGGACATAGTTAAAATCGTGAGACACAAGGCTTCCGACTTTGTAAGATAGAGAGGGACGCGGATGACGAACGAAGCAGCGGATGAAGTCCAGGAAAATAATTTACATGGCACTATTACATCAAACATTGGTGTAAAACGACCCTTTAACGCGCCTTAATTTGCATTGTGCATAAAGTGCTAGATCCACATTGTCTCGACCAGTGGCCTCTCGCTGGTCATGTGGTTAGTATCGCACCGGACGCCTTTACTTCCTACTACAGCCTGTACATTTCCCGGTACTCATTTACATTTCCCGGCACCCATTTACATTTTCCGGTATCCATTTACATTTCCCGGTACCCATTTACATTTCCCGGTATCCATTTACATTTCCCGGTACCCATTTACATTTCCGGTACCGATTTACACTTCTCGGTACCCATTTACATTTCCCGGTACCCATTTACATTTCCCGGTACCCATTTACATTTCCCGGTATCCATTTACATTTCCCGGTACCGATTTACATTTCCCTGTAGCCATTTACATTTCCCGGTACCGATTTACCACGAGCCAGCATGGCCGAATGGATAAGAGCGCTCCTGCATAAACATCCGGTGTGCTGATGCCGAGGTATCGGGTTCAAACCTGACACCGGTCAGCTGCACTAAGCTGTTGACGGCTCGTCCTTGACTTAAGTTAACAAGCTAGTTGCATATTCTTCACAGGATATGTTGCAGTCAACCCCAGCATTTTTTACTGTTTGTGATTCCTAGCCGGCTCAGTAGCGAAGGGGTTAAAGACTCAGTTCGTAATCCCGCATACCGCGTTTGAAACAGCTGCTGGGCTGATTTGGCAGCAGAGCGTCTTGCGTTGGGTTTTCGTTTATAAAATGGCATGGGTACAGGTCGTTCAGAAAGCAATGGCAAACTACTGAACGTAAACTTGCCCAGGAATCTCAAACAGCCAAAAATGCTGGGGTTGACTGTTACGTCCTGTAAAGGATATGTAACTAACTAGTGATTCCTGGGCATGTTTACGGTCTATAGTATGACACTGCTTTCTAAACGACCGACACTTATACCATTTTATAAAAATCATCACTAAGGCGGTCTGCTTCCAAATCACCTGCAACTATTTCGGACAAGTTTGGGGCCGAAAGATAGTATCAAATACTATATTTATTCTCTATAAAATGCTTCTTTGGTAGGTATTTTGGAGTGTCTAGAACAAATTAATTGGATTTACATTGATTCATATGGAAATAATTGCCTCGGTTTTCGTCGGTTTCGGATTTCGCGGATTGTTTTCGGACGGATTATCGACGAAAACCGTGGTTTGACTGTATAGAAAAATCTGTTGTAACGTGTAGGTATGGGGGCGGGGATGTTAATGACTGTAGATCATACCTTGTTAACAGTTCAGGGTTCAGGGTCGTGCCGTGCTATGATATAGAGAGGCGGCCGCATCAGGCGGCACCGTATGGGGGGCTTCATAAGGGGCTGGCGATTTTAAAGGGGAAAAAAAAAACATGTAAGGGGCGGCATTTCGAAGACTTGCATCACACTGAGAAAATCTATCGCACGGTCCTGTCAGGTCTCCTCTTATTGATCATTCAAGTAGAATCCTCGCATATTACACGATGTCCGTAGCACCGACGAAAATTTCTTCAGGGATTTACCAAAATAATCACACATGATTAATATGTTGTTTTTGGTACATTGTACGCACCCGTAAGAGAGGGGACAGACACCCTTCTCTGGCCATGTCATGAGAAAATGTGGCAAACACAGTTCTCTGGACATGCATGAGAAGACGGAGAGGGACAAACACCGTTATCTGGTCATGTCATGAGAAGAGGGGACAAACACCGTTATCTGGTCATGTCATGAGAAGAGAGGGACAAACACCGTTCTCTGGTCATGTCATGAGAAGAGAGGCACAAACACCGTTCTCTGGTCATGTCATGAGAAGAGAGGACAAACACCGTTCTCTCGTCATGTCATGAGAAGAGAGGGACAAACACCGCTCTCTGGTCATGTCATGAGAAGAGAGGGACAAACACCGTTCACTGGTCATGTCATGAGAAGAGAGGGACAAACATCGTTCTCTGGTCATGTCATGAGAAGAGAGGGACAAACACCGTTCACTGGTCATGTCATGAGAAGAGAGGGACAAACACCGCTCTCTGGTCATGTCATGAGAAGAGAGGGACAAACACCGCTCTCTGGTCATGTCATGAGAAGAGAGGGACAAACACCGTTCTCTGGTCATGTCATGAGAAGAGAGACACAAGCACCGTTCTCTGGTCATGTCATGAGAAGAGAGGGACAAACATCGTTCTCTGGTCATGTCATGAGAAGAGAGACACAAACACCGCTCTCTGGTCATGTCATGAGAAGAGAGGGACAAACACCGCTCTCTGGTCATGTCATGAGAAGAGAGACACAAACACCGCTCTCTGGTCATGTCATGAGAAGAGGGACAAACACCGTTCTCTGGTCATGTCATGAGAAGAGGGGACAAACACCGTTCTCTGGTCATGTCATGAGAAGAGAGGGACAAACACCGCTCTCTGGTCATGTCATGAGAAGAGAGGGACAAACACCGCTCTCTGGTCATGTCATGAGAAGAGAGACACAAACACCGTTCTCTGGTCATGTCATGAGAAGAGAGGGACAAACACCACTCTCTGGTCATGTCATGAGAAGAGAGGGACAAACACCGATCTCTGGTCATGTCATGAGAAGAGAGGGACAAACACCGTTCTCTGGTCATGTCATGAGAAGAGAGACACACACACCATTCTCTGGTCATGTCATGAGAAGAGAGAGACAAACACCGCTCTCTGGTCATGTCATGAGAAGAGAGAGACAAACACCGCTCTCTGGTCATGTCATGAGAAGAGAGGGACAAACACCGTTCACTGGTCATGTCATGAGAAGAGAGGAACAAACACCGTTCTCTCGTCATGTCATGAGAAGAGAGGGACAAACACCGCTCTCTGGTCATGTCATGAGAAGAGAGAGAGACAAACACCGCTCTCTGGTCATGTCATGAGAAGACGTTCTCTGGTCATGTCATGAGAAGAGAGACACAAACACCGTTCTCTGGTCATGTCATGAGAAGAGAGGGACAAACATCGTTCTCTGGTCATGTCATGAGAAGAGAGACACAAACACCGTTCTCTGGTCATGTCATGAGAAGAGAGACACAAACACCGCTCTCTGGTCATGTCATGAGAAGAGAGGGACAAACACCGCTCTCTGGTCATGTCATGAGAAGAGAGACACAAACACCGCTCTCTGGTTCATGTCATGAGAAGAGAGGGACAAAACATCGTTCTCTGGTCATGTCATGAGAAGAGAGACACAAACACCGCTCTCTGGTCATGTCATGAGAAGAGAGGGACAAACACCGTACTCTGGTCATGTCATGAGTAGAGAGACACAAACAACGCTCTCTGGTCATGTCATGAGAAGAGGGGACAAACACCGTTCTCTGGTCATGTCATGAGAAGAGAGGGACAAACACCGTTCTCTGGTCATGTCATGAGAAGAGAGGGACAAACACCGCTCTCTGGTCATGTCATGAAAAGAGAGGGACAAACACCGCTCTCTGGTCATGTCATGAGAAGAGAGACACAAACACCGCTCTCTGGTCATGTCATGAGAAGAGGGGACAAACACCGTTCCTAGGTCAGTCATGAGAAGAGGGGACAAGCACCGTTCTCTGGTCATGTCATGAGAAGAGAGGACAAACACCGCTCTCTGGTCATGTCATGAGAAGAGAGGGACAAACACCGCTCTCTGGTTATGTCATGAGAAGAGAGACACAAACACCGTTCTCTGGTCATGTCATGAGAAGAGAGGGACACATACCGCTCTCTGGTCATGTCATGAGAAGAGAGGGACAAACACACGCTCTCTGGTCAGGTCATGAGAAGAGAGGGACAAACACCGTTCTCTGGACATGTCATGAGAAGAGAGACACACACACCATTCTCTGGTCATGTCATGAGAAGAGAGACACAAACACCGTTCTCTGGTCATGTCATGAGTGAAGAGAGAGACAACACGTTTCTGGTCATATCATGAGAAGAGAGAGACAAACACCGCTCTCGGTCATGTCATGAGAAGAGGGACAAACCCGTTCACTGTCATGTCTGAGAAGAGAGGAACAACACCGTTCTCTCGTCATGTCATGAGAAGAGAGGGACAACAACACCGCTCTCTGGTCATATCATGAGAAGAGAGAGACAAACACCGCTCTCTGGTCATGTTATGAGAAGACGTTCTCTGGTCATGTGCATGAGAAGAGAGACACAAACACCGTTCTCTGGTCATGTCATTGAGAAGAGAGGGACAACATCGTTCTCTGGTCATGGTCATGAGAGAGAGAGACACAAACACCGTTCTCTGGTCATGTTATGAGAAGATAGACACAAACACCGTTCTCTGGTCATGTCATGAGAAGAGAGAGACAAACACCGCTCTCTGGTCATGTCATGAGAAGACGTTCTCTGGTCATGTCATGAGAAGAGAGGGACAAACATCGTTCTCTGGTCATGTCATGAGAAGAGAGACACAAACACCATTCTCTGGTCATGTCATGAGAAGAGAGACACAAACACCGTTCTCTGGTCGTGTCATGAGAAGAGAGACACAAACACCGTTCTCTGGTCATGTCATGAGAAGAGAGAGACAAACACCGTTCTCTAGTCATGTCATGAGAAGAGAGGGACAAACATCGTTCTCTGGTCATGTCATGAGAAGAGAGACACAAACACCGTTCTCTGGTCATGTCATGAGAAGAGAGAGACAAACACCGCTCTCTGGTCATGTCATGAGAAGAGAGACACAAACACCGCTCTCTGGTCATGTCATGAGAAGAGGGACAAACACCGTTCTCTGGTCATGTCATGAGAAGAGAGGGACAAACACCGTTCTCTGGTCATGTCATGAGAAGAGAGACACAAACACCGTTCTCTGGTCATGTCATGAGAAGAGAGGGACAAACACCGCTCTCTGGTCATGTCATGAGAAGAGAGACACAAACACCGCTCTCTGGTCATGTCATGAGAAGAGGGGACAAACACCGTTCTCTGGTCATGTCATGAGAAGAGGGGACAAACACCGTTCTCTGGTCATGTCATGAGAAGAGAGGGACAAACACCGCTCTCTGGTCATGTCATGAGAAGACGTTCTCTGGTCATGTCATGAGAAGAGAGGGACAAACACCGCTCTCTGGTCATGTCATGAGAAGAGAGGGACAAACACCGTTCTCTGGTCATGTCATGAGAAGAGAGGGACAAACACCGTTATCTGGTCATGTCATGAGAAGAAAGGGACAAACACCGTTATCTGGTCATGTCATGAGAAGAGAGGGACAAACACCGTTATCTGGTCATGTCATGAGAAGAGAGGGACAAACACCGTTCTCTGGTCATGTCATGAGAAGAGAGAGACACGAACACCGTTCACTGGTCATGTCATGAGAAGAGAGGGACAAACACCGCTCTCTGGTCATGTCATGAGAAGAGAGGGACAAACACCGTTCTCTGGACATGTCATGAGAAGAGAGGCACCGGAGAACATCGTAACCAGTGGCAAGATCAGCGGGACAAGAGGCAAGGGAAGCCCGGGAGCAATTCTGCTGCTGGTCAAAGCCCATAGCACGGAGGATTACCGTGAATGGAAGCGATCGGGAACACCAAGGACTAAGATCTGTAGATACACACCAATGCCTACGCCACCTTGCAGACACATGACGATGATGATTATGATGTAGGATTTTGAAAATTGCCCACAGCTGCAGTATATCCGGCCTACATGAGGATTTCCAATTGTTGTTGTGCGTGTAACGTGCACACGGGACCTGCATTTTCAGCCGTTGCCCAAGAAAGCGTACTCCAATGTACTACCCATAGATCAGAGGCAAGTTGGCGTAATCGTGTTTATCTTTTTGCATATCCTTTACAGGACATCGCTGTCAACATCAGCATATTTCAGCTGTCTGTTGATTTCTTGGCAAGATTACGCTCAGTAGTTTGCCATTGCTTTCTGAGCGGCCGGCTCATTATTCCGCAAGTCACGAGCGCGGGTCGAACCGTTTCCTGTTCTCGCCTCGCTGCGAGACCCTGCGTGGATAAACGGGATTACGGAGAAAGTGGTGTAACCCCTCAGCCAGAGAGACCGGCCGTGTTTATCTAACAAACTAAAAACAATTGCCCTTCAGCCAAATATGAACTCCACACCCTCTGGGCTAGTAGCGGACGCCATACTCCCAAACCAACTTCAACCCCATTTGTAACTTGAAACGGTGCAGACATACATTTTGCCCTTCTGTACGATAGCCGCCTGGGGATTAGATCCAGCCTTGTTTTTCTTCCCGCCGGTACACCTTATTATGCCTGCGACTTCAAGATCGGGATTACAGTTCAAGAAAATATTACACTTTTGCAACTGGCGTCCTACACATCGGCACATCAACCCCTGTTCACCTTGCCCGCATCCACTCACTCACACACCCACCCATCGGCATATTACTCACAGATTCGGGCTCGTCTACACACACTCACACGTAAACCTCAACATCTGGGAATCTGATTAGCTGGGACATTTCTCCACTCCGTCTCCTCTCCGCTGTTCTGTATAAACACGGGCTGCTGACTTGATCCCTGGCAGCCGCCTGCACGTGCTTTGAGCCTGTGATGTAATCCCGGCTGTTTCTGCAGCGCCCTCTGGTGATAAGAAATAGGCACAGGGGGAGAGAATGCTACTGGGCAAGCTAGTCTTGATAATGAATGTGTTTCTCTCTCTCTCTCTCTCTCTCTCTCTCTCTCTCTCTCTCTCTCTCTCTCTCTCTCTCTTCTCTCTCTCTCTCTCTCCTCTCTCTCTCTCTCTCCTCTTCTCTCTCTCTCTCTGTACATGTACATTTTATTGTGTTTGCTGTCAAATGGATTAATGTAAAATGTATAATTAATGTGTGAAAGATGTGCTATGGGAATGGGCATGAAGTTTGACGGGCCTGCGTGCCCAATTGAACTATTTGAAAATAATGATCGATCTTTCGTTCCTTAGTTTATTCATTACTATGTATGTTAGCTCTCTATCCCTCTTTCACTCTCTCTCCATATATCTATCTGTCTGTCTGTCTGTCTCTCAACTCTCTCTTTCTCTGTCTCTCAACTCTCTATTTCTTTGTCTGTTACTCTCTGAAAGATATGAAGTAGGGAAGGGCTGTATGTTTGACAGGCCTGCATTCCCAATTCTTAACTATTAGAATATAATGCTGGGTTGTTCTTTCCTTCCTTTGTTCACGCGGTCGTTCATTCGTTCTTTCCTTTGTTCTCTCTCTCTCTCTCTCTCTCTCTCTCTCTCTCTCTCTCTCTCTCTTCTCTCTCTCTCTCTCTCTCTCTCTCTCTCTCTCTCTGTGTGTGTGTGTGTGTGTGTGTGTGTGTGTTTCTCTCTCCTCTCCGCTCTCTTTCCCTTTCACCCCAATCTCTCTCTCTCTCTCCAATCTCTCTCTTCCCAATCTCTCTCCCCACTCGCTCTCTTCTCCGCTCTATCTGTTTCCCTTTCTTCCCAATCTCTCTCCCCACTTGCTCCCTCCTCCGCTCTGTTTCCCTGTATTCCCACCCCCTCTCCCCCACCCACCCCCTTTCCCCCACCCCCTCCCTCTTTCTCTCAACATGCGTGTATGTATCGTCTTGTATGTGTTGTATAACATAGGCCAATATGTTTATGCGTACATAGTGAATGTACACAACTGTGTACCCAGAACATGTAGACCGTTGAGGAACCCCCGAAGTCATAAAAAGCTGGAGGAACTAACACACGCTGACCAACTGGTGACCAATCATACTGGAGTGTGCGGCCCAGGGCTGAGGCTAGGGTTGTGTTAGAACAGTGGTTCTCAACCTATTTTGGCCCATGCCCCCCTTTATCATATGTTCAGAACGTCATTCGCCCCCCCCCCCCTTTTCTAATTTTCCTCCCTATAAATCCCCCCCCCCCCCCCCAACCCTTACACAGTATACATAAAAATGGAAGCTAAATTTAATGACGCATACTAGAACAAGTCTAGACATCTACATAAAATGTGATTGGACTTCCGGTCGCCAGCATGGCGGTTAGGCGTTGAGCCGTTAAGGCCTGTGGCGTGTTTATGCTTGTGGCTACGGTTTGCAATCGCATTTTCCTCATGTTGGACTGGTAGTACATGGTTCCGTAGCTCTGCTACTGAGTGACTGCGTGGGCGAAACCGTGAGCTGCGAAATTCGCGTGGAATGCTTTTACATCTGTCCTGTACAGTGAACTGCATGTTCGTAACAATGGTTACCGGCGGTTGCTGAATTGACTGTTTTGCCCTTTCGGTTCACGAGTGCATTTTTCGGGAGACTCCTGGGAGTCGGCGCTGAAGCTGCGGAGTTCGTGCTTTGTGCGACACTTTCGGCGGGTCGCCCTGCGGTAAGAGACCGAGCCATGTGAGAAAACCCGGGTCAATGAGGTCTTTCTGGTGACTGCCGAGCCCATCGACGATGAACTGTGGTATTCGTGGATGAATTTTGTGTTGACATTCTGACGGCGGCATTATGCACAGTGTACCTGTGCGGGCTTGTTGGATTGCCGAGACTCCCGTCTATTCCACTTTTCACATAGGACAGTGGGAGCATTTTGTGTGATTTTCGCTGGCACGGGAATGGAGCATAATGGGGACGACCTGTTGCCGTGAAGTTGGAACCTAGACTAACTAACTAACATAAAATGTGATTTGCGGGTCTACTTACGCTATAAAACGAATTTCGTTAGGGTGAGAAGTACAGAAGAGTAAAATTTAGAAGGAAAACAATATCAAGTAACTGGTTCTTGTATTAATGCTATCTTGAAATAATCTTAATTCCCCCCCTCCCCGAAATCCTAAAATTCCCCCCTGGAGGGGAGGGGGGAATTCCCCACCGGTTGAGAACCAGTGTGTTAGAATATCGTACTGAAGCCTTATTTGGGCAGGTTTCTAATCCCTGGTACGCAATGTGTTTTAATAGACCCGGAGTTCGAATAAAAAACCAAGCTCTGAAGGCGACCTCTTTTTCAATTTATTTTATTTACATCAGAGGTCACAGATCGTGAGAATTGTATGGATATTTTGCCCTGGCCATGCGGGTGTACGAGGGAATGAACAGGCTGATAGGCTAGCAGGGAATGCACCTCTTGGTGGTATCTTGCCTATGGACAAGGGGGAGGTGGTCGCTGCGCTTGTGGGACCAGGTGGAGAAGGCGGAGGAACAGATTGAGAACCCGTGTGTGGAAAGAATGAGATTGCGGGGGATCGGCAGGCGTTCTGGAAGAATCTCAAAACTGAGAGGGAAGACCAGGAGAACTTTTAATCAGATAGCGGTGGGAACGATTAGTAGTATGACACTTCGCTGGCTGTTGAACGAGGGGACAGAGCACGTATGGGAATGTCCTGAGTGCAGTGATGTCGGTTCTCAACTCAACTCAACTCAACTCAACTCTATTTACATCTCAATGGGGCATAGGCCCTGAAACCACTCAACCCCAGACGCCGTATCTGTTGCTATCTCCTGTAGCTTCATTCATGTCCTCCCTATATCTTTCTTCTATATCTCTAATTCTCTTCTCTCCCTCTACTTCGTTTCTTAGCTCTCCCCCTACTTAGTTTCTTAGGTCTCCCCCTACTTCGTTTCTTAGGTCTCCCCCTACTTCGTTTCTTAGGTCTCCCCCTACTTCGTTTTCCCTGCGAGTTCCAGACCTATTAATACAATATCAGGTTTTGTTCCGTGTCCGGTGCCGGAACCCGTTTCCACACCTGATTGGCTGGAATACGCCCAGTTCTCTCTCTAAGCCCCACGTTTTATGTCTTCTATTCCGAGCAGGCAGCAATTAAAGAATGTTTGTACTGTATTAGTACATGGCATTTAATTACCCATCTTTTTTTGTGTCTCAGTTGTGCCTCACAGAGCCGGGCCAGGCAGCATTTTCTGGAGCACATTCCGTGTCTGCTGGCTAGAAAGTGCTGCTCGTTGTCTCTGCTACTCCTTGACCCCATCGCCTGGTGGTGGTGGTGGTGGTGGTGGGGGGGGGGGGGGGGGGGGTTATTTCTTGCTCATTCTCTCCTGTACATAAATGTCAGTGCTGCTTTTGGGGTAAGATTAAGACTTTCTGTTGCCAGAAGCACTTAAAAGATGTTAATGCCTGTTGTCTATATATTTCTAATTCAAAACATAAACAACAACAATAAACCGTAAAAACAACATATTCCGAAAGGAAACAAAATATATATGTTTATTTGTGTATATGTTTACTCTATCCATATTTGAAAAGTGTTCTACGTTTTTCTAAGCGCAAAGGCTGTGATCTATCACGGGTTGTTTACGAACATGTAATTACTAGCTTTCAGTTGTGTGTGATGATTACGTGTTTGACTTACACACAGTCAACAGTGCTATTGTTGGCACGCCCGATGTGTTAATTGTGGGAGCTCAGTTTTCTGCGACCTAGTTCAGAAGTAGAACAAGAGGAGAGGGGAGGAGGAAGAGAATGAAGAAGAAGAAGAAGAAGAAGAAGAAGAAGAAGAAGAAGAAGAAGAAGAAGAAGAAGAAGAAGAAGAAGAATGGAGAGCAAGGACGGTGGTGTGATATTGACGGCTTTGCCCACCGTCTGTTCAATTGGTTTATAACAAATATGGGACAGGCATCAAATACCCCGCAGCCTCAAAGTATGGGAAAGAGTTATTGGCTTACTTATGATAGTTGTTATACAGAAATAAGAAAAGGGTTATTGGTTATTGGCTTACTTATGATAGTTGTTAGATAGAAATAAGAAAAGGGTTATTGGGTTCCTTATGATAGTTGTTAGAAATAAGAAAAGGGTTATTGGTTATTGGTTTACTTATGATAGTTGTTAGAAATAAGAAAAGGGTTATTGGCTTACACATGATAGTTGTTAGAAATAAGAAAAGGGTTAACACAACGTGGTACTCAGATAGCCCCGAAGTGCTCATCTATACAGATGGATCTGTTGTAAAGCAGCAGAGAAGTGCGTGGGCATTTACAGCCCGTTCAGCGGGCCGAACCGTTCAAGAATCCAGTGGTGCCCACTCTATGACCACGAGCAGCATGACGATGGAGGTGATGGCAGTTACACAGGCTTTCATATGGCTGGAATCACAGCATTATACCAACGTGTGTGTACTAAGTGATTCAATGAGCATGATTCAGAAGGTCGAAGCTGGATCTGTACGTAGACAGTGGACTGAGTCGCTGCGGAAGTCTGTTGTCCGCAAAGTCACCTTCATCTTCGTCCCGGGACATGCGGGAGTCGAGGGAAATGAACGAGCTGATAAATTGGCTGGCTCTGCACCCCCTGTAGATGGCCAGCCCATGGATCGTGCCGATGTTATTAACGCCCTTAAAGATATGGCGAGAACAGAGGATTTTGACGCCAGTGATTCCACATCGCTTTCCAGGATGAAAGACCTGGGAGTAAGAATCGGCACAGCCAGACGCGAGAGGTACATCGGGAAAACAAGGCGCCTCGTCAACCAACACAGAACTGGCACTATTAGCCACCGGACGCTGATGCATATGCTGAGGGGAGGATCTGAGCACCTATGGACATGTCCGGAGTGCAACGAAGATACCCCTACTGATAACTAACTAACTAAGAAAAGGGTTATTGGCTTACTTATGATAGCTGTTAGATAGAAATAAGAAAAGGGTTATTGGCTTCCTTATGATAGTTGTTAGAAATAAGAAAAGGGTTATTGGTTATTGGTTTACTTATGATAGTTGTTAGAAATAAGAAAAGGGTTATTGACTTACTTATGATAGTTATTAGACAGAAATAAGAAAAGTTATGATAGTTGTTAGACAAAAATAAGAAAAGGGTTATTGGCTTACTTATGATAGTTGTTAGATAGAAATAAGAAAAGGGTTATTGGTTATTGGCTTACTTATGATAGCTGTTAGATAGAAATAAGAAAAGGGTTATTGGCTTCCTTATGATAGTTGTTAGAAATAAGAAAAGGGTTATTGGTTATTGGTTTACTTATGATAGTTGTTAGAAATAAGAAAAGGGTTATTGGCTTACTTATGATAGTTGTTAGACAGAAATAAGAAAAGTTATGATAGTTGTTAGACAGAAATAAGAAAAGGGTTATTGGCTTACTTATGATAGTTGTTGGACAGAAATAAGAAAAGTTATGATAGCTGTTAGACAGACATAAGAAAAGGGTTATTGGTTTACTATTATGACAGTTGTTAGACGGAAATAAGAAAAGTGTTATTTACTTTTAAGATAGTTGTTAGACAGAAATATGAAAATGGTTATTGGCTTACTTATGATAGTTGTTAGATAGAAATAAGAAAAAGATTATTTACCTACTTATGATAGTTGTAAGACAGAAATAACAGTTATGATAGTTGTTAGACAGAAATAAGAAAAGGGTTATTGGCTTACTTATGATAGTTGTTAGATAGAAATAAGAAAAAGATTATTTACCTGCTTATGATAGTTGTAAGACAGAAATAACAGTTATGATAGTTGTTAGACAGAAATAAGAAAAGGGTTATTGGCTTACTTATGACAGTTGTTGGACAGAAATAAGAAAAGTTATGATAGCTGTTAGACAGACATAAGAAAAGGGTTATTGGTTTACTTATGACAGTTGTTAGACGGAAATAAGAAAAGTGTTATTTACTTTTAAGATAGTTGTTAGACAGAAATATGAAAATGGTTATTGGCTTACTTATGATAGTTGTTAGATAGAAATAAGAAAAAGATTATTTACCTACTTATGATAGTTGTAAGATAGAAATAAGAACAGTTATGATAGTTGTTAGACATAAATAAGAAAAGGGTTATTTACTTATTTATGATAGTTGTTGGACAGAAATAAGAAAAGGGTTATTTACTTATTTATGATAGTTGTTGGACAGAAATAAGAAATAGGTTATTTACTTTTTTATGATAGTTGTTGGACAGAAATAATAAATGGGCTATTTACGTATGTATGATAGTTGTTAGACAGAAATACGAAATGGGTTATTTACTTATTTATGACATTTGTTAGACAGAAATAAGAAAAGGAACTACAGTGGGCGAAGTAACATTTAACAATATGAAACATTTTCTCACACATAAACAGCTAATTTCATCATCATCATCATCATCATCATCATCATCATCATCATCATCATCATCATCATCATCATCATCATCATCATCATCATCATCATCATCATCATCATCATCATCACGTGACATGCCGATAAGCTTGAGCGGTCCGCCATCGCACATGATCTCCAGTTTTGAATCAGCTCTGTGTTCTTGTCCCAAATATGCAATTGTGGCCAAGCCATCCAGGTATTTATCCCTCCGCACTTCTCTTGCTGTTTCCCCATCAGATTTTCCAGTTGTCACTATGTTTTCTAGTTTATTTCGCCTCATAATATGCTCAAAAATAAATCTTGAATGTCTACGTCTAATTTTGAGACCACTGTTCGGTTTTCAGTTGTGCCTAGCAGTGCTGTTTAATTCGCTTTTATATCAATGTATTGTATTCTTTGCATTTTCCTCACAAACCACATTTCCAATGCCATTAGATTGTCCTTAGCTTGTCTGCTAATTGTCCATGTTTTGCACGGATATAACAGTATAAGTTCTATATAGCCCTTTAGGAGCCTTTTTTCTCACTGCAATTGACAGTTTATGTATAGAGACAGTTTAGTTACGAATTGAAATTAACGGAAGTATAGCGGTGTGATACTGGCCCCATCAGTCCTCGAGTGCCGATTGGTCAGCAAATATGGTGGTAGCACCATATACCAAACACGCCAAATGGCAGGAGAAGAGGGCCTTGGTTTTATTTTGCCGGCTCTGTGGCCAAGGGTTTACGGACGCAATTCGTAATCACGCATACCGTGTTTGAAACAAACACAGCTGCGGGCGATTTGGAAGCAGACTGCCTTGCGTTGGTTTCCATACAAAGGTATGAGTGCCGGTCGTTCAGAAAGCAATTGCAAACTACTAAGTGTAAATTTGCCTAGAAATCAGGAACAGTAAAAAAAAAAAGGGGGGGGGGGGGTGGAAAGAATATGCAACTAACTTTTATTTTTCAAGCCTGGGAGCCGTGTTAGTGGGCTGGCGGGGGAGCCGTGTTAGTGGGCTGGCCGGGGAGTCGTACTAGTGGGCTGGTGGGGGAGCCGTGTTAGTGGGCTTGGCGGGGGAGCCGTGTTAGTGGGCTGGCGGGGGAAGCAGTGCTAGTGGGCTGGCGGGGGAGCAGTGCTAGTGGGCTGGCGGGGTGTAGTGGCTATCCGCTTTTCTGCCAACCTGATAGTCATGGGTTCGAATTCACATCGAGGTGGGTTTTGATTGACCCGGGCACCGAGGTCAACCCAGCCTCAAGTGGACAACATGATCCATCCATCCATCCATCATGTGCCATGCCGATAAGCGTGGGCGGTCATGTTCTGCCATCTCACTCGATCACCAGAGTCGTGGATCAGCTCTGTTTTCCTGTCTCGACCATGCCACGTGGCCAAGCCATCCAGGTATTTACTTCTTGGTCTTCCCCTCGGTCTGTTCCCTTCGATCTTGCCAGTTGTCACCAAGTTCTCCAAGTAATTTCTTCTCATAACATGCCCACAAAATTATGACTGTCTACGTCTAATGTCTCTAATCAGTTTACGATTTTCATTTGCTTCTTAAAGGACTTGTTCATTGGTTTTTCTGTCTGTCCATGGTATTCTTTGCATTTTTCTCAGAAACCACATTTCCACTGCCATCAGCTGTTTTTCAGCCTAATTGCTTATTGTCCACGCTTCACATCCATACAAAAGTATAGGTTCTATGTAGCACCTCAACACTCTTTTTCTCGTTTCAATTGACATCTTTTTATTGGTCAGTATGTTTTTCATCTTGCAAAAGGCTACCTTCGCAATGGCAATTCTTGTTCTAATCTCTTCAAGGCATCTCCCATCAGATGTTATGATTGTGCCGAGACAACTGTATCGATTCACTTGCTTAAGAATATGCCCATTTACTCGTATATCACATTGTGGTATTTCCTTCTTCCCAGTGACGACCATAATCTGTGTCTTCTTAATATTCAGTTCTAACCCTAGTTGTTCACTGTGTGCAACAACCGCATCTACTAAATGTTGCAGATCCTGTTCATTGTCTGCAATCAAGACTGTAACATCTGCATATATAATGTTATTGATGTATTGTCCCCCAATGTTGATTCCTTCCATATCTTCTATATTTCTGAAAATATTTTCACTGTACAGGGAAAACAGATCTGGAGACATTACACATCCCTGTCTCACACCTCTTTTAATAGGCTGATATTGAACTACATTGTTATCAATTCTGATTGCTGCTTGTTATTTCCAATATATGTTTAGTTGAGTCACCTGAACCAATCAACCACCCAACCAACCAACCAACCAACCAACCAACCAATCAACCAATTAACCAACCAACCAGCCAGCCAACGAACCAATCAACTAATCAATCAATCAACCAATCAACCAACTAGCCAATCAACCAACCAGCCAATCAACCAACCAATCAACCAACCAATCAATCAACCAGCCAATCAACCAATCAACCAACCAATCAACCAACCAATCAATCAACCAACCAGCCAATCAAGCAATCAACCAACCAATCAACCAACCAATCAATCAACCAACCAGCCAATCAACCAACCAACCAATCAAACAACCAACCAACCAACTAACCGACCAACCAACTAACCAACTAACCAACTAACCAAGTAACTAACTAACTGACTAACGCACATACTTAAACACGGATGTACATATAAGTACACACTCACGTACACGCACACACTTAGACACGCAGTAGTTTGCCGTTTCCATCTGAACGGCCGTCGCCTTATATTTTCACTAGAATACAACAACTCGGCGACAGTCTGGTTTCTGAGCGTGTGTATGTATAAAGTACAAAACACAGGTTTCATCCACTCTTCGGGAATGTTCTTCCGGAAAATTCGCCCACGCCAGTAGGCAAGCAGCAGACATATTCCGCTTCTCCTGCTACGTCTTCCTCTTCTTCTCTTCCTCCTTGTGTTCTCCACCGTCTTCGTCTCCCCCTTAGTGAGTGGTGCATGCACGACGTGAGTACTGATTATCCATCATTTACGTGGGGAATACGGTGACTGTTGTAATTTCGTAGCGTGCAACGCGTGTAGTCGTGGCCAGACTTGATCTGAGCCGAGATAACAGCCGGTCCTCGGCTTTATTAGTCAGACTGCTGTCTGGTCCCGGTGTGTTCTGTGAGGACACGGAGAGAGCTCTTGATCAGCCGGGCAGCTGACCTTGGGGCATCGGCGCCTCTGGATGCCTGGACATGCTTGATACTACATGTGTTTACTTTTGTTTTCTTATGTCCAAGCTAACTTCTGTTGTTGTTGTTGTTGTTGTTGTTGTTGTTGTTGTTGATGTTGTTGTTGTTGTTGTTGTTTTTGTTGTTGTTGTTGTTGTCTTCTTCTTCTTCTTCTTCTTTCTTCTCTTCTTCTTCTTTCTTCTCTTCTTCTTCTTCTTCTTCTTCCTTCTTTCTTCTTCTTCTTCTTCTTCTTCCTTTTAGTCTTCTTCTCTCTCTTCACTTTAGTTACCAATCTCTTATGTATGTTTTCTGTCTGTCTATCTGTCTGTCTATCGGTCTGTTGTCTGTCGTCTGTCTGTCTGTCTGTCTGTCTGTCTGTCTGTCTGTCTGTCTGTCTGTCTGTCTGTCTGTCTGTCTGTCTGTCTGTCTGTCTGCGTCTGTCTGTCTGTCTGTCTGTCTGTCTGTCTGCTGCTGTCTGTCTGTCTGTCTGTCATGTCTGTCTGTCTGTCCTGTCTGTCTGTCTGTCCTGTCTGTCTGTCTGTCTGTCTGTCTGTCTGTCTGTCTGTGTTTGCACGCGCCCACGTAGTTGTGTGTTTAGAACCCTGCTGTCTCATTCTGTTTCTGTTACTTAAACCCTGAAAACTCTGATACGATCATTAATGCCAGACAGTTACAGACACTTTCATTCAACTCTGCTTTAACCATTTCAGCTCACTCTGTTTCAGTAATTTCACCCCACTGTGTTACGATCATTTCATCCCTTTCTGTTAAAGTCACTTTCATCCCACTCTGAATAAGCCACTTTTATCTCATTTTATAACAATCACTCTAATCCCACCCTGTAACAGTCACTTTCGTCTTATTCTGTTTGTCACTTTCATCCCAATCAGTCACTTTCATATAATTCAGTTTCCGTTTCTGTCATCTCAGTCTGTTTCAGTCACTTTCATCTAAATCTGTTTGTCAATTTCATGTCATTCAGTCACTTTAACTTCATTCTGTTTCAGTCTCTGTCAGTAAAGTCTATTGCAGGCACTTTCATCTAAGTCTATTTCAGTCACTTCCATATCATATTGTTTCAGCCATTTTCATATCATTTGTATGTGTGCTACTTTCATCTAAATGTGTTTGTTACTTTAATGTAAATTTGTTTCAGTCAGTTTCATTTCAATATGTCTCAGTCACTTTCATTTAAGTCAGTTTCAGTAACCTTCATCTCACTCACTTTCATCTGAATCAGTTTCAGTAACTTTCATCTGAATCTGTCTCAGTCACTTTTATCTGAGTCTGTCTCAGGCACTTTCATCTTCGTCTTTTTCAGTCAATGTCATCTCAATCCGTCTCCGTCACTTTCATCTCAGTCTGTCTCAGCCACTTTCATCTGAATCAGTTTTAGTCACTTTCATATAAATTAGTTTCAGTCAGTTTCATTCCACTCTGTTTCAGTCACTTCCATTGCAATCTCTAACTGCCCTACACACTTACTACCCCCACACCCACCAATTTGTCCAAATGTCATCCACATCTCCTAAGCTCCCTCCTGACTCTGGTACAGCCCCGTCCACCCATTTGTCCTGGTGTCCTTAACGTCCCTACCCACCCCACCCGCCCCCGGGTCACATGCTCACGTGGAGTCCAGCAGACGAGTGTGATGTCATTATTGATCCGGCCTCAGACACAGATTCCGTGGACAACATCTCGTTGTTAGGGCCAGATCTAGCTGGTTCTTGGAGATCACGCGTCTGCTGTCTCCCGCTGTCCGTCCTAGCCCACGTACTTGTAGAGTTATTTAGACCTAGTCCTGTCTCCTGCTGTCCTAGCCCACTTACTTGTAGAGTGTTTTGTACCTAGTCCTGTCTCCTGCTGTCCTAACCCACTGACTAGCATAGTGTTTTGTACCTTGTCCTGTCTTCTGCTGTCCCAACCCACTTACTTGTAGAGTGTTTTGTATCTAGTCCTGTCTCCTGCTGTCCTAACCCACTGACTAGCATTGTGTTTTGTACCTAGTCCTGTCTCCTGCTGCCCTAGCCTACTTACTAGCATAGTGTTTTGTACCTAGTACTGTCTCCTGCTGTTCTAGCCCACTGACTAGCATAGTGTTTTGTACCTAGTCCTGTCTCCTGCTGTTCTAGCCCACTTACTTGTAGAGTGTTTTGTACCTAGTCCTGTCTCCTGCTGTTCTAGCCCACTTACTTGTAGAGTGTTTGTACCTAGTCCTGTCTCCTGCTGTTCTAGCCCCACTTACTTGTAGAGTGTTTTGTACCTAGTCCTGTCTCCCGCTGTCCTAGCCCACTTAATTGTAGAGTGTTTTGTACCTAGTCCTGTCTCCTGCTGTTCTAGCCCACTTACTTGTAGAGTGTTTTGTACCTAGTCCTGTCTCCTGCTGTTCCAGCCCACTTACTTGTAGAGTGTTTTGTACCTAGTCCTGTCTCCTGCTGTTCTAGCCCACTTACTTGTAGAGTGTTTTGTACCTAGTCCTGTCTCCTGCTGTTCTAGCCCACTTACTTGTAGAGTGTTTTGTACCTAGTCCTGTCTCCTGCTGTTCTAGCCCACTTACTTGTAGAGTGTTTTGTACCTAGTCCTGTCTCCCGCTGTCCTAGCCCACTTACTTGTAGAGTGTTTTGTACCTAGTCCTGTCTCCTGCTGTTCTAGCCCACTTACTTGTAGAGTGTTTTGTACCTAGTCCTGTCTCCTGCTGTTCTAGCCCACTTACTTGTAGAGTGTTTTGTACCTAGTCTTGTCTCCTGCTGTTCTAGCCACTTACTTGTAGAGTGTTTTGTACCTAGTCCTGTCTCTGCTGTTCTAGCCCACTTACTTGTAGAGTGTTTTGTACCTAGTCCTGTCTCCTGCTGTTCTAGCCACTTACTTGTAGAGTGTTTTGTACCTAGTCCTGTCTCCTGCTGTTCTAGCCCCACTTACTTGTAGAGTGTTTTGTACCTAGTCCTGTCTCCTGCTGTCCTAGCCCACTTACTTGTAGAGTGTTTTGTACCTAGTCCTGTCTCCTGCTGTCCTAGCCCACGTACTTGTAGAGTTATTTAGACCTAGTCCTGTCTCCTGCTGTCCTAGCCCACGTACTTGTAGAGTTATTTAGACCTAGTCCTGTCTCCTGCTGTCCTAGCCCACTTACTTGTAGAGTGTTTTGTACCTAGTCCTGTCTCCTGCTGTCCTAGCCCACGTACTTGTAGAGTTATTTAGACCTAGTCCTGTCTCCTGCTGTCCTAGCCCACTTACTTGTAGAGTGTTTTGTACCTAGTCCTGTCTCCTGCTGTTCTAGCCCACTTACTTGTAGAGTGTTTTGTACCTAGTCCTGTCTCCCGCTGTCCTAGCCCACTTACTTGTAGAGTGTTTTGTACCTAGTCCTGTCTCCTGCTGTTCTAGCCCACTTACTTGTAGAGTGTTTTGTACCTAGTCCTGTCTCCTGCTGTCCTAACCCACTGACTAGCATAGTGTTGTGTACCTTGTCCTGTCTTCTGCTGTCCCAACCCACTTACTTGTAGAGTGTTTTGTATCTAGTCCTGTCTCCTGCTGTCCTAACCCACTGACTAGCATAGTGTTTTGTACCTAGTCCTATCTCCTGCTGCCCTAGCCTACTTAATAACATAGTGTTTTGTACCTAGTACTGTCTCCTGCTGTCCTAGCCCACTTACTAGCAGAGTGTTTTGTACCTAGTCCTGTCTCCTGCTGTCCTAACACACTTATTTGTAGAGTGTTTTGTACCTAGTCATGTCTCATGCTGTCCTAGCCAAGTACTTGTAGAGTGTTTTGTACCTAGTCCTGTCTCCTGCTGTCCATAGCCCACTTACTTAGCTAGAGTGTTTTGTACTAGTCCTGTCTCCTGCTGTTCTAACCCACTTACTTGTAGAGTGTTTTGTACCTAGTTCTGTCTCCTGTGTCCTTAGCCCCACGTACTTGTAGAGTGTTTTGTACCTAGTCTGTCTCCTGCTGTTCTAACCCACTTATTGTAGAGTGTTGTTGTACCTAGTCCTGTCTCCTGCTGTCCTAACCCCACTTACTTGTAGAGTGTTTCTGTACCTAGTCTGTCTCCTGCTGTTCCTATACCACTTACTTGTAGAGTGTTTTGTACATAGTCCTGTCTCCTGCTGTTCTAGCCCACTTACTTGTAGAGTGTTTTGTACCTAGTCCTGTCTCCTGCTGTTCTAGCCCACTTACTTGTAGAGTGTTTTGTACCTAGTCCTGTCTCCTGCTGTCCTAACCACTTACTTGTAGAGTGTTTTGTACCTAGTCCTGTCTCCTGCTGTCCTAACCCACTTACTTGTAGAGTGTTTTGTACCTAGTCCTGTCTCCTGCTGTTCTAGCCCACTTACTTGTAGAGTGTTTTGTACCTAGTCCTGTCTCCTGCTGTTCTAGCCCACTTACTTGTAGAGTGTTTTGTACCTAGTCCTGTCTCCTGCTGTTCTAGCCCACTTACTTGTAGAGTGTTTTGTACTAGTCCTGTCTCCTGCTGTTCTAGCCCACTTACTTGTAGAGTGTTTTGTACCTAGTCCTGTCTCCTGCTGTTCTAGCCCACTTACTTGTAGAGTGTTTTGTACCTAGTCCTGTCTCCTGCTGTCCTATACCACGTACTTGTAGATTGTTTTGTACCTAGTCCTGTCTCCTGCTGGTCTAGCCCACTTACTTGTAGAGTGTTTTGTACCTAGTCCTGTCTCCTGCTGTTCTAGCCCACTTACTTGTAGAGTGTTTTGTACCTAGTCCTGTCTCCTGCTGTCCTAACCCACTTACTTGTAGAGTGTTTTGTACCTAGTCCTGTCTCCTGGTTTCCTACCCCACTTACTTGTAGAGTGTTTTGTACCTAGTCCTGTCTCCTGCTGTTCTAGCCCACTTACTTGTAGAGTGTTTTGTACCTAGTCCTGTCTCCTGCTGTCCTAACCCACTTACTTGTAGAGTGTTTTGTACCTAGTCCTGTCTCCTGCTGTCCTAACCCACTTACTTGTAGAGTGTTTTGTACCTAGTCCTGTCTCCTGCTGTTCTAGCCCACTTACTTGTAGAGTGTTTTGTACCTAGTCCTGTCTCCTGCTGTTCTAGCCCACTTACTTGTAGAGTGTTTTGTACCTAGTCCTGTCTCCTGCTGTTCTAGCCCACTTACTTGTAGAGTGTTTTGTACTTAGTCCTGTCTCCTGCTGTTCTAGTACCACTTACTTGTAGAGTGTTTGTACTAGTCCTGTCTCCTGCTGTTCTAGCCCACTTAACTTGTAGAGTGTTTTGTACCTAGTCCTGTCTCCTGCTGTCCGTAGCCCACTTACTTGTAGAGTGTTTTGTACCTAGTTCCTGTCTCTGCTGTTCTAGCCCACTTACTTGTAGAGTGTTTTGTACCTAGTCCTGTCTCCTGCTGTTCTAGCCCACTTACTTGTAGAGTGGTTTTGTACCTAGGTCCTGTCTCCTGCTGTCCTAGCCCACTTACTTAGTAGAGTGTTTTGTACCTAGTCCTGTCTCCTGCTGTCCTAGCCCACTTACTTGTAGAGTGTTTTGTACCTAGTCCTGTCTCCTGCTGTTCCTAGCCCACTTACTTGTAGAGTGTTTTTGTACCTAGTCCTGTCTCCTGCTGCCTAGCCCACTTACTTGTATAGTGTTTTGTACCTAGTCCTGTCTCCTGCTGTCCTAGACCCACTGAACTAGCATAGTGTTTTGTACCTAGTCCTGTCTTCCTGCTGTTCTAGCCCACTTACTTGTAGAGTGTTTTGTACCTAGTCCTGTCTCCTGCTGTTCTAGCCCACTTACTTGTAGAGTGTTTGTACCTAGTCCTGTCTCCTGCTGTTCTAGCCACTTACTTGTAGAGTGTTTTGTACCTAGTCCTGTCTCCTGCTGTTCCTAGCCCACTTACTTGTAGAGTGTTTTGTACCTAGTCCTGTCTCTGCTGTTCTAGCCCACTTACTTGTAGAGTGTTTTGTACCTTAGTCCTGTCTCCTGCCTGTCCTAGCCCACTGAATTGTAGAGTGTTTTGTACCTAGTCCTGTCTCCTGCTGTTCTAGCCCACTTACTTGTAGAGTGTTTTGTACCTAGTCCTGTCTCCTGCTGTTCTAGCCCACTTATTGTAGAGTGTTTTGTACCTAGTCCTGTCTCCTGCTGTTCTAGCCCACTTACTTGTAGAGTGTTTTGTACCTAGTCCTGTCTCCTGCTGTTCTAGCCCACTTACTTGTAGAGTGTTTTGTACCTAGTCCTGTCTCCTGCTGTTCTAACCCACTTACTTGTAGAGTGTTTTGTACCTAGTCCTGTCTCCTGCTGTCCTAGCCCACTTACTTGTAGAGTGTTTTGTACCTAGTCCTGTCTCCTGCTGTTCTAGCCCACTTACTTGTAGAGTGTTTTGTACCTAGTCCTGTCTCCTGCTGTTCTAGCCCACTTACTTGTAGAGTGTTTTGTACCTAGTCCTGTCTCCTGCTGTTCTAGCCCACTTACTTGTAGAGTGTTTTGTACCTAGTCCTGTCTCCTGCTGTTCTAGCCCACTTACTTGTAGAGTGTTTTTGTACCTAGTCCTGTCTCCTGCTGTCCTAGCCCACTTACTTGTAGAGTGTTTTGTACCTAGTCCTGTCTCCTGCTGTTCTAGCCCACTTACTTGTAGAGTGTTTTGTACCTAGTCCTGTCTCCTGCTGTTCTAGCCCACTTACTTGTAGAGTGTTTTGTACCTAGTCCTGTCTCCTGCTGTTCTAGCCCACTTACTTGTAGAGTGTTTTGTACCTAGTCCTGTCTCCTGCTGTCCTAGCCCACGTACTTGTAGAGTGTTTTGTACCTAGTCCTGTCTCCTGCTGTTCTAGCCCACTTACTTGTAGAGTGTTTTGTACCTAGTCCTGTCTCCTGCTGTTCTAACCCACTTACTTGTAGAGTGTTTTGTACCTAGTCCTGTCTCCTGCTGTCTAGCCCACTTACTTGTAGAGTGTTTTGTACCTAGTCCTGTCTCCTGCTGTCTAGCCCACTTACTTGTAGAGTGTTTTGTACCTAGTCCTGTCTCCTGCTGTTCTAGCCCACTTACTTGTAGAGTGTTTTGTACCTAGTCCTGTCTCCTGCTGTCCTAGCCCACTTACTTGTAGAGTGTTTTGTACCTAGTCCTGTCTCCTGCTGTCCTAGCCCACTTACTGTAGAGTGTTTTGTACCTAGTCCTGTCTCCTGCTGTCCTAGCCACTTACTTGTAGGAGTGTTGTTGTACCTAGTCCTGTCTCCTGCTGTTCCTAGCCCACGTTACTTGTAGAGTGTTTTGTACCTAGTCCTGTCTCCGCTGTTCTAGCCCACTTAATTGTAGAGTGTTTTGTTACCTAGTCCCTGTCTCCTGCTGTTCCAGACCACTTACTTGTAGAGTGTTTTGTACCTAGTCCTGTCTCCTGCTGTTCCAGCCACTACTTGTAGAGTGTTTTGTACACTAGTCCTGTCTCTGCTGTTCTAGCCCACTTACTTGTAGAAGTGTTTTGTACCTAGTCATGTCTCCTGCTGTTCTAGCCCAATTACTTGTAGAGTGTTTTGTACCTAGTCCTGTCTCCTGCTGTTCTAGCCCACTTACTTGTAGAGTGTGTTGTACCTAGTCATGTCTCTAGTCCTGTCTCCTGCTGTTCTAGCCCACTTACTCTTAGAGTGTTTTGTACCTAGTCCTGTCTCCTGCTGTTCTAGCCCACTTACTTGCTAGAGTTGTTTTGTACCTAGTCCTGTCTCCTGCTGTTCTAGCCCACTTACTGTAGAGTGTTTTGTACCTAGTCCTGTCTCCTGCTGTTCAGACCCACTTACTTGTAGAGTGTTTTGTACCTAGTCCTGTCTCCTGCTATTCTAGCCCACTTAATTGTAGAGTGTTTTGTACCTAGTCCTGTCCTCCTGCTGTTCTAGACCCACTTACTTGTAGAGTGTTTTGTACCTAGTCCTGTCTCCTGCTGTTCTAGCCCACTTACTTGTAGAGTGTTTTGTACCTAGTCCTGTCTCCTGCTGTTCTAGCCCACTTACTTGTAGAGTGTTTTGTACCTAGTCCTGTCTCCTGCTATTCTAGCCCACTTAATTGTAGAGTGTTTTGTACCTAGTCCTGTCTCCTGCTGTCCTAGCCCACTTACTTGTAGAGTGTTTTGTACCTAGTCCTGTCTCCTGCTGTCCTAGCCCACTTAATTCGTAGAGTGTTTTGTACTAGTCCTGTCTCCTGCTGTCCTAGCCCACTTACTCGTAGAGTGTTTTGTACCTAGTCCTGTCTCCTGCTGTCCTAGCCACTTACTCGTAGAGTGTTTTGTACCTAGTCCTGTCTCCTGCTGTTCTAGCCCACTTACTCGTAGAGTGTTTTGTACCTAGTCCTGTCTCCTGCTGTTCTAGCCCACTTACTTGTAGAGTGTTTTGTACCTAGTCCTGTCTCCCGCTGTTCTAGCCCACTTACTTGCAGAGTGTTTTGTACCTAGTCCTGTCTCCCGCTGTTCTAGCCCACTTACTTGCAGAGTGTTTTGTACCTAGTCCTGTCTCCCGCTGTTCTAGCCCACTTACTTGCAGAGTGTTTTGTACCTAGTCCTGTCTCCTGCTGTTCTAGCCCACTTACTCGTAGAGTGTTTTGTACCTAGTCCTGTCTCCTGCTGTTCTAGCCCACTTACTCGTAGAGTGTTTTGTACCTAGTCCTGTCTCCTGCTGTTCTAGCCCACTTACTTGTAGAGTGTTTTGTACCTAGTCCTGTCTCCTGCTGTTCTAGCCCACTTACTTGTAGAGTGTTTTGTACCTAGTCCTGTCTCCCGCTGTTCTAGCCCACTTACTTGCAGAGTGTTTTGTACCTAGTCCTGTCTCCCGCTGTTCTAGCCCACTTACTTGTAGAGTGTTTTGTACCTAGTCCTGTCTCCTGCTGTTCTAGCCCACTTACTTGTAGAGTGTTTTGTACCTAGCCGTGTCTCCTGCTGTTCTAGCCCACTTACTTGTAGAGTGTTTTGTACCTAGTCCTGTCTCCTGCTGTTCTAGCCCACTTACTTGTAGAGTGTTTTGTACCTAGTCCTGTCTCCTGCTGTTCTAGCCCACTTACTTGTAGAGTGTTTTGTACCTAGTCCTGTCTCCTGCTGTCCTAACCCACTTACTTGTAGAGTGTTTTGTACCTAGTCCTGTCTCCTGCTATTCTAGCCCACTTACTTGTAGAGTGTTTTGTACCTAGTCCTGTCTCCTGCTGTTCTAGCCCACTTACTTGTAGAGTGTTTTGTACCTAGTCCTGTCTCCTGCTGTTCTAGCCCACTTACTTGTAGAGTGTTTTTGTACCTAGTCCTGTCTCCTGCTGTTCTAGCCCACTTACTTGTAGAGTGTTTTGTACCTAGTCCTGTCTCCTGCTGTTCTAGCCCACTTACTTGTAGAGTGTTTTGTACCTAGTCCTGTCTCCTGCTGTTCTAGCCCACTTACTTGTAGAGTGTTTTGTACCTAGTCCTGTCTCCTGCTGTCCTATACCACTTACTTGTAGATTGTTTTGTACCTAGTCCTGTCTCCTGCTGTTCTAGCCCACTTACTTGTAGAGTGTTTTGTACCTAGTCCTGTCTCCTGCTGTTCTAGCCCACTTACTTGTAGAGTGTTTTGTACCTAGTCCTGTCTCCTGCTGTCCTAACCCACTTACTTGTAGAGTGTTTTGTACCTAGTCCTGTCTCCTGGTTTCCTACCCCACTTACTTGTAGAGTGTTTTGTACCTAGTCCTGTCTCCTGCTGTTCTAGCCCACTTACTTGTAAAGTGTTTTGTACCTAGTCCTGTCTCCTGCTGTCCTAACCCACTTACTTGTAGAGTGTTTTGTACCTAGTCCTGTCTCCTGCTGTCCTAACCCACTTACTTGTAGAGTGTTTTGTACCTAGTCCTGTCTCCTGCTGTTCTAGCCCCACTTACTTGAAGAGTGTTTTTGTACCTAGTCCTGTCTCCTGCTGTTCTAGCCCACTTACTTGTAGAGTGTTTTGTACCTAGTCCTGTCTCCTGCTGTTCTAGCCCACTTACTTGTAGAGTGTTTTGTACCTAGTCCTGTCTCCTGCTGTTCTAGCTCACTTACTTGTAGAGTGTTTTGTACCTAGTCCTGTCTCCTGCTGTTCTAGCCCACTTACTTGTAGAGTGTGTTGTACCTAGTCCTGTCTCCTGCTGTTCTAGCCCACTTACTTGTAGAGTGTTTTGTACCTAGTCCTGTCTCCTGCTGTTCTAGCCCACTTACTTGTAGAGTGTTTTGTACCTAGTCCTGTCTCCTGCTGTCCTAGCCCACTTACTTGTAGAGTGTTTTGTACCTAGTCCTGTCTCCTGCTGTCCTAGCCCACTTACTCGTAGAGTGTTTTGTACCTAGTCCTGTCTCCTGCTGTCCTAGCCCACTTACTCGTAGAGTGTTTTGTACCTAGTCCTGTCTCCTGCTGTCCTAGCCCACTTACTCGTAGAGTGTTTTGTACCTAGTCCTGTCTCCTGCTGTTCTAGCCCACTTACTTGTAGAGTGTTTTGTACCTAGTCTAGGGCGTAGTGGCACCTGACGCCGTAGTTTAGCATCATTACACATATACATCTCTGCTCCTCTCTCTGTCTCTGTCTCTGTCTCTCTCTCTGTCTCTGTCTCTCTCTCTCTCTCTCTCTCTCTCTCTCTCTCTCTCTCTCTCTCTCTCTCTCTCTCTCTCTCTCTCTCTCTCTCTCTCTAGTTGGTCGTGCGTCGAAGTACACTTGTTCCTGCAGCGAGGCGCTGTCGTCATTTGGAGGCGACAGGTTCGATCCCGGTCGGTAACTATTATAGCTTTCAAATGTTATGTTGTCTAGTGCGTCTTCTAATCTCTATTTCCTTCTTCTACTTCTGTGAGCGCCAAATAATACTATGTGTGTTTGTTTGTTTAATCGTCTTAGTGGCCTCAACGGTTCTCCCCATTTATCTCTCTCTCTCTCTCTCTCTCTCGCACGTTTAGCACACACACCTCACTCCCGAGCTCTCTCTCTCTCTCTCTCTCTCTCTCTCTCTCTCTCTCTCTCTCTCTCTCTCTCTCTCTCTCTTCTTTCTCTCTTCTCCCTCATCTCTCAAGCACACACTTTTAGCATACTTACGCAGAGTCCCCCTCTCTTTCTCACATGCAGATTTAGCATAACTACACACATTTACATTCGCATTGAATAAAGACTAAAGGTAAAACGAAAACTGTTATGTTAATTGAAGAAAGAATAAATATAAAACGCAAACTATTATTGTCATTGAAACAGTAATTAAAGAGCAAAAGAAAACTGTTACTGTCATAGACATGTAAATTTTTTTTTTGGGCGCTCGCTCGCTTTTAACTCAAGCGTACTCCACACAACTTCTAGTAGCACTGGACTGGATTTTGCGTATGGATTACCTTTCCCTATTACAAGTGTCCCTCGACATCAGGTGAACCCACTCCGACTTCAGAGGCACTTGTAATTTACTTCCCCGAGACAAGGACGAGAAGTCAACATTTTAGTCCAAATTTCCGGTGTAGGGGTTGAACCCCTTACCTCAACATCAGCACACCGGATGTTTAAGTTCTTATCCATTCTGCCATGCTGACCTCCAGATAGGTAAATGACAAACGTACAGTGCGTTGGTAGGTGCAGAATGAAGTAAGCGACGAGAGGCCAGATAATACACACAGGGAGATCAGCATGGCCAAATGGACAGGAGCGTTCTTTTTTTTTAGCGGGTTCAACCCCTACATCGGTCAGTTTGACTAAAATGTTCACTCCTCACCCTTGACTTTGGGACGTAAATTACAAGTACCTCTGAAGTCCGCATGCAAAAATCAATCCAATGCACTAGAGGTGGTAGGGCGCGCATGGACTACGTTTGCCTACAAAATGAAGGAAAAAACGTACACACACAAGTCAGTTATACCGTGTCCAATGACTAGCAACATTAGTCAGCGCAGGCCCGCCAGACGATATCTGCTGACTCACGCAGTGCAGGCTTCGAATTTCCGAAGACCGTGTACCAATCTCGGTGTGGGTTTTCATAAAATTAGGGACTATTTTTTTAACTGCCCCGAAGTAGTTTCCTACTATCGGTCGGTAATCTCATACGGCCATCACCTTTTGTAGGCCGGAATGCACTGAGGATTAGGTGACCAGCTTTCTCCCATTTAACAGGTGACGAGTCCAGACGTCAACCCCTGTCCGACTGTTCTCATATCATTATTAGCACAGCTCGCTATGGACTTCGCTAAGGTGCCCACTAAGGGACGATTATCATCATCACGTAGCCAATCCTTGGCAGAACGTTGCTCTCATTTAAGCGCAGGGAAAAGTCTCTCGATCTCTGGCCATTTCTCCCACCTCATACACCCTCGTGCTTCAACACCCTCATCTCCCATACACCCCCATGCCCATACACTCCCATGCCCCAGACATCCCCATGCCCCAGGCATCCCCATGCCCATACACCCCCATGCCCCAGGCAGCCCCATGCCCCAGGCACCCTCATGCCACAGGTACCCTCATGCCTCATACACCCCCATGCCCCATACACCCCTATGCCCCATAACCCCCATGCCCCATAACCCCCATGCCCCATAACCCATATACCCCCATGCTCCATACCACCCCATGCCCCATATACCCCCATGCCCCATACACCCTCATGCTCCAGGCACCCCCATGCCCCAGGCACACACATGCCCATACACCCTCATGCCCCATACACCCCTATGCCCAAGGTGTCTGCCATGTCCTGTCTCCTACTTCGTGCTGGTCGACCACTGCCTCTTCTACCGGAAACGCTGCCTTACACCACCGTTCTTTCCCAGCCGCTGTGACGTCTAATATGGTCAAAGTACAGGGTGTATTTTTAATGACTGTGCAGTTTTTGATAATATTGCCGTTCCAAGTTTTGTATTCGCCATCTGTGGAGTTCATGCAACATAATAGGTAATCTACGGTCACTGAAGATGGCAGATTGGACTGGCAAATCGAAATCAGATGTCAGAAAGCAAGCGCGCTTACATATCAACTATCACCCATACTAAACATCAAAATATACCCATTTCCGCAAAAAGACAGATAATAAATAAAACAGCATATTCACACCAACCCTATGCTACCAATCTCAAACTTGGACTTCATCCAAATTACACCTTCGCAAAGTCAACATCTGTGAGATGAAATGTCTGAGGAGAGCTGCCAACTTAACAATCCGAGACCGAGTAAGAACTTTTGTTATCAGACAGACAGTGGGATCAACACCTTGTGCCACATTTAATGAAAGACAGAAGATCAAGTGGTTTGGCCATATCGTTAGAATGAAACATCAACTACCATCACTGGCCCTACATTAAAGATCATCTGCGACGAGACCAAGAGAACGCCCAAGAAGAAAATGCAAGAAAATGGATTGACGACATCAAAGATATTGTACAATCACACGGAATGACACTATCCAATGCCACCCATCGGGCGCTGGAGCGCCAATTAATCCTCCCCACGACGCTTGGCGGCAAAAGTGGAAGATGATGACGAAGTTGATGATGTAATTTTCTTTGCAATTTTACGTTAGGTAGACAGCCATTGCTTTCCGCACGACCGACGCTCATACTATAGGTAGAAATCAACACAAGACGGCTGCTGCCAAACCCCTGGCAACTGATTTCGAATCCGGTATGCGCGAGTGAGAAAAAGGTTCGCTTCCTCATAGCCACATACGCCGGTCAGACCAGAAAGAGTTCTATCGGGGGGGGGGGGGGGGGGTTCAATTGAAAACCTTAAATGTTGTGTGTGTGTGTGTGTGTGTGTGTGTTGTTTTTATTTTTTTTCGTTCGTGTGTTCGTGAATATATTCTGAACAAATATATAATTTTTCGATCTAGTTACAGCTGCGTTGAAAGCAAGAACTCCAGCGCTGATAAAGTGCTTGGATTTCTGTAGAAAAGTATTCTCTGGGGTGACTACTCGGTGTGCCTGATCCGGTTGTGAACAGTCTGTCACAGAAGTCACATCGTTTTGTAACTTGCTACTCTCATACACTTGCTGGCCTGACAGGCATGCATCGCCATAATGGAAATTCATTCGCCAACGAATTTCTATAGGTTTCACCCCATCACTGATAAAAAAATAATAATAAAAAAACCGTATAACTGAACGCTGCTCCTCTTTGGTGCACGTCAGAAGTGGGGCTGCCATCTTTAAACTGTCCTTATGACGACACTGTGTTCGTCTAAAACGTGATTTCAAGTACTTAACACTCGTGACATCCTTAACAACAACAATATTGAGAGGTTACAAGACAATGGCATGGCTATTGTAATATCTATCACACTTTTAAGGTTTTCATTTGAAGCCCCCTCATATAATCAATGTTAAATCGCCTTATTAGAATAGATATTGCCACGCCATGGCATATTCTGAACCACTACCATGTTCTGTTTTCTGCACAAATTACTTATGTCCTCCGTTGTCGGCTTTGAACGCAAGGCATTAAGGCTATTTTGGCTAACCATGCGGAACTAATGAAATGAGGGGTTAACATTTGATTGACATCCGCTTCGTTTCTCTTGCCCTGTGAGTTTGTAGGCTGTTGGCGTCGATGCATGCTCGCTGCATGTGGCCACATTTCACTTCAATGTCGCCAGTCTGCCAACTGTTGTCTGTCTGCCTTTGTTCGTTCGTCTATATGTCTGTCTTTTGCTTCTATGTCCCTCTTTGCCTGTCTGATTATCTATCTGTCTGCCTGTCAGTATTCTGTCTGTCCGCCCCAATTTCGCTGCTGGCCTGCCACACTCTCCCTTCTTATCTATATATCAATCGATGTACCTACCTACCTACCGCCCGACCGACCTACCTACCTACCTACCTACATACCTACCTACCTACCTACTTACCTGCCTTCTTACCTACCTACCTACCTACCTAGTTACCTGCCTACCTAACTAAATACCTGTCTGTCTGTCTCTCTGCATGCCTGCCTCTTTATCCGTATTTCATACATTCATTTATCTATTTATATATCAGTCTACATACTTACTTGCGTACGTACATCAGCTTGTCTTCCTTCCTCATACCTACCAGTCTGTCTGTCTGTCTGTCTGTCTGTCTGTCTGTCTGTCTGTCTGTCTGTCTATCTGTCTGTCTGTCTGTCTGTCTGTCTGTCTGTCTGTCTGTCTGTCTGTCTGTCTGTCTGTCTGTCTGCAGCCATTCGCCCGTCTATCCATACACACACCATGCTGAACTTCTGCTCTATATACACACACCTTCCCTGTGTATATAGATGTATATTAACTGGAATCATTGATACACACACCATGCTGAACTTCTGCTCTATATACACACACCTTCCCTGTGTATATAGATGTATATTAACTGGAATCATTGATACACACACCATGCTGAACGTCTGCTCTATATACACACACCTTCCCTGTGTATATAGATGTATATTAACTGGAATCATTGATACACACACCATGCTGAACTTCTGCTATATATACACACACCTTCCCTATGTATATAGATGTATAACTGGAATCATTGATAAGAATGGTCGACCCTCCTCCACCACCCCTCTAGCCCCTCCCCCAACTGATGTCCTTGATTTTCGTGTACATAAAGGCTATGTCGGGTAGTCTTACTGTCTAGACACTCGGGTGGCCGGCCGACCGGTCTCACAGCACGCCGCGCCGTCATTGAACTCACCCGCCCCCGATGTTTCTTCTATACCCAGATATCTATGTCATTACAAACTCTGGCTCACATTTGCGGAGAATACGCAGACCAACGACAGTGTCCGATCGCTCCTTCCAACCGCCAATCATTATCCCAATGTAGCGAGACCGGTAAACGTATCGCTATTGACCGGCACTGGTACCAAATAAGAGGAGAAAAGCGGACATTAGATAATAGATGGCGTAGTTACTTGCATGTCCTCTACAGGCAGACAATAGATGGCGTAGTTACTTGCATGTCCTCTGCAGGCAGACAATAGATGGCGTAGTTACTTGCATGTCCTCTACAGGCAGACATTAGATGGCGTAGTTACTTGCATGTCCTCTGCAGGCAGACAATAGATGGCGTAGTTACTTGCATGTCCTCTACAGGCAGACAATAGATGGCGTAGTTACTTGCATGTCCTCTGCAGGCAGACAATAGATGGCGTAGTTACTTGCATGTCCTCTACAGGCAGACATTAGATGGCGTAGTTACTTGCATGTCCTCTACAGGCAGACATTAGATGGCGTAGTTACTTGCATGTCCTCTACAGGCAGACAATAGATGGCGTAGTTACTTGCATGTCCTCTACAGGCAGACATTAGATGGCGTAGTTACTTGCATGTCCTCTGCAGGCAGACAATAGATGGCGTAGTTACTTGCATGTCCTCTACAGGCAGACATTAGATGGCGTAGTTACTTGCATGTCCTCTACAGGCAGACATTAGATGGCGTAGTTACTTGCATGTCCTCTACAGGCAGACAATAGATGGCGTAGTTACTTGCATGTCCTCCATAGGCAGACATTAGATGGCGTAGTTACTTGCATGTCCTCTACAGGCAGACATTAGATGGCGTAGTTACTTGCATGTCCTCTACAGGCAGACATTAGATGGCGTAGTTACTTGCATGTCCTCTACAGGCAGACAATAGATGGCGTAGTTACTTGCATGTCCTCTGCAGGCAGACAATAGATGGCGTAGTTACTTGCATGTCCTCTACAGGCAGACATTAGATGGCGTAGTTACTTGCATGTCCTCTACAGGCAGACATTAGGAAAAAAAATCCCCCGCGGGTAAATTCGAAACTGATATGTCGTGATTGTGAAACTGCGTTCACTAGCCCTTTCTCTCTCCACCTCCTCCGCAACTCCCCCACGCCGGCTGGTGGTGTGCTAGTCAGCGTGGCAGTCATTAGACAGTTGTGGGTTTGATGAGTGTATTCCCACAGCTTTCAAGTATTTATTACTTAAGAATGGAGGGTGGGGGGGGGGGGGGGGCGCCTGTGTGGTCTGGAGGTATGGTGTCTGCCTCGAGTGCTGGAGGTTCCGGGTTCAAGCCCCGGTAAGGGCAGGGATTTTTTCACGTGGACTTCTAGTAACAACATTTCCCCTGGTGTAGTGGGGTCGGACGCTCGTGTGTATTGTTGCGCGCGTAAACAATCTCTTGGCAATGGGAAATCGAAAAAATGTAGCCTAATGGCGCTGCCCGGGCAAAATTTCGAGTTACAAATCTACCCAAAGTATTTCAGGATCCTCGCCGGTGCTACGGAGTTCGTGCACTGAACTGAGATTCTCCGGACTCAGGCTTGAGCTAGGAGTAGAACGGATCACTTATGGCTTAACCATGTGCCGTGATGTTGATCCGTCGACTAAACTAAGCTAAACTCAAGTATTTCTGTTGTCTACCTTTGCCTGAACGATAAAAAGACAAAGGTTGCGATGATATCAGAGGAACAGAATGGGACTAAATATACAATTAAAGTTTTATTTTGGTGCAAGTGCAGTTATTTAAATAACTAGGCAACCATATAAATGGATGGGTAGATTGTCTGACAGATGAACAAATAGATAAATGGATGGGTAGATAGTTTGATAGATAGATAACCAGATAAATGAATGGGTAGATTGTCTGACAGATGAACAAATAGATAAATGGATGGGTAGATTGTCTGACAGATGAACAAATAGTTAAATGAATGGGTAGATGGTGTGATAGATAGATAACCAGATAAATGAATGGGTAAATGGTTTGACAGATAGACAACCAGATACATGGATAGGTAGATTATTTGACAGATAGGCAACCAGATGGATGATGGGTACGGGGTTTGACAGATAGGCAATCGGATAAATGGATGTATAGATGGTTTGACAGATAGGCAACCAGATAAATGACGGGTATATGGTTTGACATATAGGCAACCAAATAAATGATAGGTAAATGGTTTGACAGATAGACAACCAGATACATGGATAGGTAGATGGTTTGACAGATAGGCATCCAGATAGATGATGAGTGGGCGGTTTGACCGATAGTCAACTAGATAAATGGATAGGTAGATGGTTTGGCAGATAGACAACCAGATGGATGATGGGTAGGGGGTTTGACAGATAGGCAATCGGAGAAATGAATATACAGATGGTTTGACAGATAGGCAACCAGATAAATGACGGGTAGATGGTTTGACATATAGGCAACCAGATAAATGATAGATAGATGGTTTGACAGATAGACAACCAGATACATGGATAGGTAGATGGTTTGATAGATAGGCATCCAGATAGATGATGGGTAGGTGGTTTGACAGATAGACAACCAGATAAATGGATAGGTTGATGGTTTCACAGATAGTCAACCAGATAGATGATGGGTAGGCGGTTTGACAGATATGCAATCAGATAAATGAATATATAGATGGTATGACAGATAGGCAACCAGATAAATGACGGGTAGATGGTTTGCCAGATAGACAACCAGATAAATGATAGGTAGATGGTTTGACAGATAGACAACCAGATAAATGGATAGCTAGATGGTTTGACAGATAGACAACTAGATAAATGAATAGGTAGATGGTTTGACAGACAGACAACTAGATAAATGGATAGGTAGATGTTTTGACAGATAGACAACCAGATAAATGGATAGGTAGATGGTTTGACAGATAGGCAACCAGATAAATAATGGGTAGATGGTTTGACAGATAGACAACCATATAAATGGATAGGTTGATGGTTTGACAGATAGTCAATTAGATAGACGATTGGTAGGTGGTTTGACAGATAGGCAATCACATAAATGCATATATATATATATATATATATATATATATATATATATATATATATATATAATATATATATATATATATATATATATATATATATATGTGGTTTGACAGATAGGCAACCAGATAAATGATATGTAGATAGTTTGACAGATAGACACCCAGATAAATGAATAGGTTGTTGGTTTGACAGATAGCCAACCCGATTGATGATGGGTAGGTGGTTTGACAGATAGGTAATCAGATAAATGGATATATAGATGGTTTGACAGATAGGCAACCAGATAAATGATATGTAGATGGTTTGACAGATAGGCAACCAGATAAATGATAGGTAGATGGTTTGACAGATAGACAACCAGATAAATGTATAGGTGGATAGTTTGACAGATAGACAACCAGATAAATGGATAGGAAGATGGTCTGACAGATACCCAACCAGATAAATGGATAGGTTGATGGTTTGACAGATAGTCAACCAGATAGATGATGGGTAGGTGGTTTGATAGACAGGCAATCAGATAAATGGATATATAGATGGTTTGACAGATAGGCAACCAGATAAATGATATGTAGATGGTTTGACAGATAGGCAACCAGATAAATGATATGTAGATGGTTTGACAGATAGACAACCAGATAAATGTGTAGGTAGATGGTTTGACAGATAGACAACCAGATAAATGTATAGGTAGATGGTTTGACAGATAGACAACCAGATAAATGGATAGGTTGATGGTTTGACAGATAGTCAACCAGATAGATGATGGGTAGGTGGTTTGACAGATAGACAACCAGATAAATGATAGGTAGATGGTTTGACAGATAGACAACCAGATAAATGGATAGGTTGATGGTTTGACAGATAGACAACCAGATAAATGTATAGGTAGATGGTTTGACAGATAGACAACCAGATAAATGGACAGGTAGAGGGTTTGACAGATAGGAAACCAGATAAATGGACAAGTAGATGGTTTGACAGATAGCCAACCCGATTGATGATGGGTAGGTGGTTTGACAGATAAGTAATGAGATAAATGGATATATAGATGGTTTGACAGATAGGCAACCAGATAAATGATATGTAGATGGTTTGACAGATAGGGAACCAGATAAATGATAGGTAGATGGTTTGACAGATAGACAACCAGATAAATGTATAGGTAGATGGTTTGACAGATAGACAACCATATAAATGGATAGGAAGAGGGTCTGACGGACACGCAAACAGATAAATTTATAGGTAGATGGTTTGACAGCTAGGCAACCAGATAAATTGATAGGTAGATGGTTTGACAGATAGACAACCAGATAAATGATAGGTAGATGGTTTGACAGATAGACAACCAGATAAATGGATAGGTTGATGGTTTGACAGATAGCCAACTCGATTGATGATGGGTAGGTGGTTTTACAGATAGGCAATCAGATAAATTGATATATAGATGGTTTGACAGATAGGCAACAGGATAAATGATAGATAGATGATTTGACAGATAGGCAACCAGATAGATGATGGGTGGCTTGTTTGACAGATAGACAACCAGATAAATGGATAGGTAGATGGTCTGGCAGATAGACAACCAGATAGATGATGGGTATGGGGTTTGACAGATAGGCTATCAGATAAATGGATATATAGATGGTTTGACAGATAGGCAACCAGATAAATGACGGGTAGATTGTTTGACATATAGGCAAACAGTTAAATGATAGGTAGATGGTTTGACAGATAGACGACCAGATACATGGATAGGTAGATGGTTTGACGGATAGGCAACCAGATAGATGATTGGTAGGTGGTTTGACAGATAGACAACCAGATAAATGGATAGGTTGGTGGTTTGACAGATAGTCAACCAGATAGATGATGTGTAGACAGTTTGACAGATAGGCAATAAGATAAATGGATATATAGATGGTTTGACAGATTGGCAACCAGATAAATGGATAGTTAGATGTTTTGACAGATAGGCAACCAGATAAATGGACAGGTAGATGGTTTGACAGATAGACAACCAGATAAATGGATAGGTAGATGGGTTGACAGATAGACAACCAGATAAATGGATAGGTTGATGGTTTGACATATAGCCAACCCGATTGGTGATGGGTAGGTGGTTTGACAGATAGGCAACCAGATAAATGATAGGTAGATGGTTTGACAGATAGACAACCAGATAAATTTATAGGTAGATGGGTTGACAGATAGACAACCAGATAAATGGATAGGAAGAGGGTCTGACGGACACGCAACCAGATAAATGGATAGGTAGATGGTTTGACAGCTAGGCAAACAGATAAATGGATAGGTAGATGGTTTGAGAGCTAGGCAACCAGATAAATGGATAGGTAGATGGTTTGACAGATAGACAACCAGATAAATGATAGGTAGATGGTTTGACAGATAGACATCCAGATAAATGGATAGGTTGATGGTTTGACAGATAGCTAACTCGATTGATGATGGGTAGGTGGTTTTACAGATAGGCAATCAGATAAATTGATATATAGATGGTTTGACAGATAGGCAACCAGATAAATGATATGTAGATGGTTTGACAGATAGGCAACAGGATAAATGATATATAGATGATTTGACAGATAGGCAACCAGATAGATGATGTGTGGCGTGTTTGACAGATAGACAACCAGATAAATGGATAGGTAGATGGTCTGGCTGATAGACAACCACATAGATGATGGGTATGGGGTTTGACAGATAGGCTACCAGATAAATGGATATATAGATGGTTTGACAGATAGGCAACCAGATAAATGACGGGTAGATGATTTGACATATAGGCAACCAGATAAATGATAGGTAGATGGTTTGACAGATAGACAACCAGATACATGGATAGGTAGATGGTTTGACGGATAGGCAACCAGATAGATGATGGGTAGGTGGTTTGACAGATAAACAACCAGATAAATGGATAGGTTGGTGGTTTCACAGATAGTCAACCAGATAGATGATGGGTAGACAGTTTGACAGATAGGCAATCAGATAAATGGATATATAGATGGTTTGACAGATTGGCAACCAGATAAATGGATAGGTAGATGTTTTGACAGATAGGCAACCAGATAAATGGACAAGTAGATGTTTTGACAGATAGACAACCAGATAAATGGATAGGTAGATGGGTTGACAGATAGACAACCAGATAAATGGATAGGTTGATGGTTTGACATATAGCCAACCCGATTGGTGATGGGTAGGTGGTTTGACAGATAGGCAATCAGATAAATGATAGGTAGATGGTTTGACAGATAGACAACCAGATACATGGATAGGTAGATGGTTTGACGGATAGGCAACCAGATAGATGATGGGTAGGTGGTTTGACAGATAAACAACCAGATAAATGGATAGGTTGGTGGTTTCACAGATAGTCAACCAGATAGATGATGGGTAGACAGTTTGACAGATAGGCAATCAGATAAATGGATATATAGATGGTTTGACAGATTGGCAACCAGATAAATGGATAGGTAGATGTTTTGACAGATAGGCAACCAGATAAATGGACAGGTAGATGTTTTGACAGATAGACAACCAGATAAATGGATAGGTTGATGGTTTGACAGATAGACAACCAGATAAATGTATAGGTAGATGGTTTGACAGATAGGCAACCAGATAAATGATATGTAGATGGTTTGACAGCTAGGCAACCAGATAAATGGATAGGTAGAGGGTTTGACAGATAGACATCCAGATAAATGATAGGTAGATGGTTTGACAGATAGACACCCAGATAAATGGATAGGTTGATGGTTTGACAGATAGCCAACCCGATTGATGATGTGTAGGTCGTTTGACAGATAGGCAATCAGATTAATGGATTTATAGATGGTTTGGCAGATAGACAACCAGATAAATGATATGTATATGGATTGACAGATAGACAACCAGATAAATGATAGGTATATTGTTTGACGCTAGGCAACCAGATAAATTGATAGGAAGATGGTTTGACAGATAGGCAACCAGATAGATGATGGGTAGGTGGTTTGACAGATAGACAACTAGATAAATGATAGGTGGATGGTTTGACAGATAGACAACCAGATAATGGATAGGTAGAGGGTCTGACTGATAGGCAACCAGATACATGGATAGGTAGATGGTTTGACAGCTAGGCAACCATACAAATGATATGTAGATGGTTTGATAAATGATATGTAGATGGTTTGACAGATAAACAACCAGATAAATGGATAGGTGGATGATTTGACAAAAAGGCAACCATATAAATGGACAGGTAGATGGTTTTGACAGATAGGCAACCAGATAAATGGAAAGGTAGATGGTTTGACAGATAGGCAACCAGATAAATGGAAAGGTAGATGGTTTGACAGATAGTCAACCAGATAGATGATGGGTAGGTGGTTTGACAGACAGGCAATCAGATAAATGGATATATAGATGGTTTGACAGATAGGCAACCAGATAAATGATATGTAGATGGTTTGACAGATAGGCAACCAGATAAATGATAGGTAGATGGTTTGACAGATAGGCAATCATATAAATGGATATATAGATGGTTTGACAGACAGGCAACCAGATAAATGATATGTAGATTGTTTGACAGATAGGCAACCAGATAAATGATATGTAGATGGTTTGACAGATAGACAACCAGATAAATGGAAAGGTAGATGGTTTGACAGATAGGCAACCAGATAAATGGACAGGTAGATGGTTTGACAGATAGTCAACCAGATAGATGATGGGTAGGTGGTTTGACAGACAGGCAATCATATAAATGGATATATAGATGGTTTGACAGACAGGCAACCAGATAAATGATATGTAGATTGTTTGACAGATAGGCAACTAGATAAATGATATTTAGATGGTTTGACAGATAGACAACCAGATAAATGTGTAGGTAGATGGTTTGACAGATAGACAACCAGATAAATGTGTAGGTAGATGGTTTGACAGATAGACAACCAGATAAATGTATAGGTAGATGGTTTGACAGATAGACAACCAGATAAATGGATAGGTTGATGGTTTGACAGATAGTCAACCAGATAGATGATGGGTAGGTGGTTTGACAGATAGACAACCAGATAAATGATAGGTAGATGCTTTGACAGATCGACAACCATATAAATGGATAGGTTGATGGTTTGACAGAAAGACAACCAGATAAATGTATAGGTAGATGGTTTGACAGATAGACAACCAGATAAATGGACAGGTAGAGGGTATGACGGATAGGCAACCAGATAAATGGATAGATAGATGGTTTGACAGCTAGGCAACCAGATAAATGGATAGGTAGACGGTTTGACAGATAGACAACCAGATAAATAATATGTAGATGGTTTGACAGATAGACAACCAGATAAATGGATAGGTTGATGGTTTGACAGATAGCCAACCCGATTGATGATGGGTAGGTGGTTTGACAGATAGGCAATCAGATAAATGTATATATAGATGGTTTGACAGATAGACAACCAGATAAATGATATGTAGATGGATTGACAGATAGACAACCAGATAAATGGATAGGTAGAGGGTCTGACGGATAGGCAACCAGATAAATGGATAGGTAGATGGTTTGACAGCTAGGCAACCAGATAAATGGATAGGTAGATGGTTTGACAGATAGACAACCAGATAAATGATAGGTAGATGGTTTGACAGATAGACAACTAGATAAATGGACAGGTTGATTTTTTGACAGATAGCGAACCCGAATGATGATGTGTTGGTGGTTTGAGAGATAGCAATCAGATAAATGGATATACAGATGGTTTGACAGATAGGCAACCAGATAAATGGATATATAGATGGTTTGACAGATAGACAACCAGATAAATGATACGTAGATTGTTTGACGCTAGGCTACCAGATAAATTGATAGGTAGATGGTTTGACAGATAGGTAACCAGATAGATGATGGGTAGGTGGTTTGACAGATAGACAACCAGATAAATGATAGGTAGATGGTTTGACAGATAGACAACCAGATAAATGGATAGGTTGATGGTTTGAAAGATAGACAACCAGATAAATGTATAGGTAGATGGTTTGACAGATAGACAACCAGATAAATGGATATCTAGAGGGTCTGACGGATAGGCAACCAGATAAATGGATAGGTAGATGGTTTGACAGCTAGGCAACCAGATAAATGGATAGGTAGATGGTTTGACAGATAGACAACCAGATAAATGATAGGTAGATGGTTTGACAGATATACAACTAGATAAATGGATAGGTTGATGGTTTGACAGATAGCCAACCCGAATGATGATGGGTAGGTGGTTTGACTGATTGCAATCAGATAAATGGATATATAGATGGTTTGACAGATAGGCAACCAGATAAATGATAGGTAGATTGTTTGACGCTAGGCAACCAGATAAATTGATAGGTAGATGGTTTGACAGATAGGTAACCAAATAAATGGATAGGTAGATGGTTTGACAGATAGGTAACCAGATAAATGGATGGATGGGTGAGCAGATACATATATAGACACAGATAGACAGACAGATGGAAGATGCATCACAGAGATAAAGAACGTAATAGGACAAGCAAAGACTGCATTCTGTCAAATGAAGAACATTTTACACAATAAGTCCGTGTAATTGGAAGTTAGAAAAAAGATTTATTGCATGTTGTATAGAACAAATTACAACATACGGTTGCGAATCCTGGACGGCCAAAAATAGCCATCTGGACATTTTGAGGGAGGTTAAGCAGCAAAGACAACTTTTCGCAAACATCAGAAGGAGGCAGTCATAATTAGAAAAGACACAAACTGGAACATATTGTAACAACCCAAAATAATTGTGGAAATAGAGATAGAGAAAGACAGAGAGAGAAAATTGTGTTATGGCACAAAAAAGGAGTCAACACACGAACTGATCCATGCCGCCGGAGATGGCGATTTATGGAGAAGCATGATTGCCCATGACAGTCGGCAAGGCACTTGATGATGATTGGTTACTATTTAAAGATGGCTTACCCTTCGCGTTTTCGAACTGTTTACAATTCCTTGAATGTAAAAACTGTTGGGTACTCAAAGAGTAACATCACTATCTCACATCGAAGGTCAGAGAGATGACTCAGAGTGATGGACTACCGAACTTCTAGTCGTGTGACCCTGCTGCTGTTAGTATTCGTTCAAGGCAAAGGGGGGGGGGGGGGGGGGGGGGGGGTTGTAGCTCTAGTGGGAGAGGAGAAGAAACGACAGAAACCGTAGTCATAATGCTTCAGGATAAGGACAGCCAAGATCGGGTCCAAGTGAGGGAACTTCTTTCCGGGAACTTCTTCTGAGCTATTGACGGGGAGGGGACTTGTCGATGGCATGTTTGCACTAGGCGTAGATGGTTTGACAGTTAGACAGCAAGATAAATGGATGGGTTGATGCTTTGACAGATAGGCACCCAGATATATGGATGAATAGGTGGTTTGACAGATAGGCAACCAGATGTATGGACGAATAGGAGGTTTGACATATAGACAACCAGATAAATGGATGGGTAGATGGTTTGACATATAGACAACCAGATAAATTGTTGGGTGGTTGAACAGATGCATAGATAGACAGACAGTTAGATAGATGGACAGTTAGACAGACGGACGGGCGGGTAGATGGATGTATTGATGGGTAGGTGGTTTGATAGGTTGGTGGGTAGGTAGGACGATGGACAGGCAGAAGACGGATAGATAGACAGACACAGACAATGAAAGACGGACATTTAGACAATGAAAGCAGACAGTTAGATAGTGAAAGACAGACATACAGACAGACAGACACGGGTGGATAGATAGTCAGACTAGTAGACAGACCGGTCAGTTGGTAGCAGACAGACAATTCGGTCGGTTGGTCGGTAGATAGTAGGTTAGGCAGGCATATCAGTTGGTCGCTAGATAGATAGGTATGTAGGCAGGCATATCGTTCGGTCGCTAGATAGATAGGCAAACAGACAAACAAAACAAATAGACAGACAGACATACAGACGTGACATAAAAATAGCAGAAACTCGTGGTCTCCGACAGCGATCTACTCAACGCGGAGTTGAAAGAAGAAGCCCCCGGAAGGAGCCGGACAGCCAAGAAGAGTTACATATAAAAATCCGCACGGGAACGAAAGAAGCAGCTATTTTCAGATGCCACCACAAATACGAAAGGAGGAGGAAGGAAATGGAAAATTCAAGGAAGCATAAGCTCTTTTATTCTCAACACAATCCGATTCGGAACTGGGGAATTTTCAAAGACCAGGATGACGATTTTGTATCGCTACTGAAGGAGGGGATAACGTGTCAGTCCAGAGACTTGGATAGCACTTTCCCCCATACCCAAGGTCGCGAAGGTCAGATGGATCGATAGCGTTCGTTTACAACACCAGCGGGTAATGGTGGTCGATGCTCTGCGAACACTAAATGAAATAACGGGGCTGGATATACGCATAGACACACTACACAATGTAGCGCAGGATCGCCTTCGCTTCTGCTGGTTTATACGAGTCTTGTGAGCTGTGTTGAAGCCCTTCCTAGGGTTTTGTCTCGACGTAAACATAACGTGTTTCTTGGCCGCACGTGTCTGGCGAGCTGAGTGATGTGTAGTTGATGTTAGGTCGTCGGTTGGATGCTCCCCGTGCTAACCGGTGGTTGTTGCACCTGGGCAAGTTTTTTTTTTTTTTTTTCAGCGCTGGAGAGATTGCGTAAACTGTGTAGAGCTTAAGGACGTGGGTCATCGGTAGTTTTTGTTTAATCCGTCATTAGTGTGAGAAGTGTACTCGACAAATGATAAATACACAGTTATTGTGTTGTATGTGTGCGGTTGGCCATTGCTAGATGCGTTTTCCGTAAACACACAGTTGCTTCCTTGTGTGAGTATGTGGTAGGTCATTGTTACGATGCGTTCTCCGCCAGCGGTTGTATCTTGTGGATGGTTGAACATTATGTTCTAGTTGTAAATGCGTTCAAAGCTTAAGAACAGAGGTGTTCGGAAGTTTGTGTATATTCCTGTGTTAGTGTATATTATAGGGTGTTCTGAGGGGTCTGGTGTTTTATATTTTTACTTCACTAGCCTGTATGTGTGTTAATTAACTATGGCAAGCTTCCAAAGAGAGTGGGTGGGTTTATTAGCTGGTTGAGAGAGTCGTGTAGGTGAGTATCTTGCTTCTTACCAGACTTATGTAGTTTTACAACATGTCGTACAGATCCACTGTCTGTACGTCCGTTGGTTATTACATTCATCGTCTGCTTTCGTGAGTTACATTCACCGTCTGCTTTTCTAAGTGACTATAATATCATCCACTTTCACTGGTTGCTACATATATCTTCTACATTAATTAGTTCCTACCTACACCGTCTACTTTAATTAGTTACTACATACATCATCTACTTTAATTAGTTGCTACATATATCGTCTACTTTAATTAGTTGCTACATATATCGTCTACTTTAATTAGTTGCTACCAACATCGTCTACATTAATTAGTTGCTACAACATCGTCTACTTTAATTAGTTGCTACATATATCGTCTACTTTAATTAGTTGCTACCAACATCGTCTACTTTAATTAGTTGCTACCAACGTCTACGTTAATTAGTTGCTACCAACATCGTCTACTTTAATTAGTTGCTACCAACATCGTCTACTTTAATTAGTTGCTACCAACATCGTCTACTTCAATTAGTTGCTACCAACATCGTCTACTTTAATTAGTTGCTACAACATCGTCTACTTTAATTAGTTGCTACCAATGTCGTCTACTTTAATTAGTTGCTAACAACATCTACTTTAATTAGTTGCTACCAACATCGTCTACTTTAATTAGTTGCTACCAACATGGTCTACTTTAATTAGTTGCTACATACATGGTTGCTGGCTCAATGGCGAAGGGTTTACGGACACAGTTCGTGATCCCTCATACCCACGTTTGAAACACACTGCGCGCGATTTGGCAGCAGACCGCATTGCGTTGGTTTTTTTACGAAATGGTATGGGTGCCGGTCGTTCATAAAGCAATGGCAAACTTCTGGACGCAAATTTGCCAAGAGATCATAACAGCAAACAATGCTGGTACTATAGTGTGTTTTTTTGTTTTGTTGCCTCAATATAAAATTCAATATCTCAGTAACCAACTGAGGGGAAATGATGAGATTTAGCATATAACCTTATCATTATGTCCACCCAACAAAAAAATTTTTGTTCTGGAGATTGTACAGCAGATTTCAATTTTAGTTTATATGCCGTATATAATCTACCGCTCCCACATTCATGCCATCATTGTAAGAGTATTACAGTTTAAGCAAGACACACCCCCGTTCTTTTCGAAATTATTTGGCGGGTTTCGTTTTGGCACAAACAGCGCGAATGTTAAATTGGTTTGTTCAGAGGTGTCTCAATGGGGGTTCTTTCGTGAAACGTGAGTTATATAAATAAACTAGCTGACTCGGCTCCTGGCTGGGATCTATCTATCTACTATCTATCTATCTATCTATCTATCTATCTATCTATCTATCTATCTATCTATCTATCTATCTATCTATCTATCTATCTATCTATCTATCTATCTATCTATCTATCTATCTATCGTCTCTCTCTTCTCTCTCTAGTCTCTTCTCTATCTCTTCTCTTCTCTTCCCCTCTCTCCCTTCTCTCTTCTCTCTCTTCTCTTCTCGTCTCATCTCATCTCATCTCATCTCTCATCTATCTATCTAATCTAACTAATCTATCTGTCTGTCGGTCGGTCTGTCTGTCTGTCTGTCTGTCTGTCTGGTCTGTCTGTCTGTCTGTCTGATGTCTGTCTGCCTGCCTGCCGCGGCTCGGCCCACCCACACACCACGACCGACGACCCAGTCAGCCAGCAAGCCAGCCACCCACCCCACGTACCTGTCTGCCGTCTGCTACACTTACTACCTACCATACTTTCTGACTGTCTGACGTCTGACGTCAGTCTGTCTGTTCTGTCTGTCTGTCTGTCTGTCTGTCTGTCTGTCTGTCTGTCTGTCTGTCTGTCTGTCTGTCTGTCTGTCTGTCCGCGCTATTAAATATTGATAAAAGTTACTGGAAAAAACGTCAGGACCATGTGTTGAAAGAGGAAGAGGACTATGGAGAAAGGATGTATTCTTTCATTGCACCCACCTCCATACGAATCCGGATACGCCTTTGTGTGTCATCTGAATTTGCAGGTCCACATTACCGTAAACATAACTTTTTTAGCGAGAAATCACTAGTTGTTGAGCAAAACATCAAAGGAATGTCGCCGCTTTCAATGATTTAAGTTGTTTTTGGACCTATCAAAGACATATTCCTTGGGTGGGGGTAAATATAAGACGGCTGGAAAAATTTCATAACGATGCAACAGACAGTTTTCAAAATAATTGATCGTGAATGAAAGCAAACAAATGTAGACATACTATAACTGCAATGTCCTGTAAAGGATATGCAACTAACTTTTAACCTACATCGTCTACTTAATTAGTGGCTACATACATCGTCTACTTAATTAGTTGCAACGTACATCGCCTACTTTAATTATTTACTACATACATCGTCTACTTTCATGGGTTCCCACATACGGCTGCTTTAATTAGCTACTCATCTTCTATCATTTCTTATATCGTCTACTTTAATTGATTACTTCACATAATCTGTCTAGTACGCACGACAGGAGAAACAAGTCTGGGAGTCATGACCTGGCAGGCCCGGCCCGCCCCCTGAGAGTCTACGGAAAGTAAAGAGATCAAACATTCGTCGAGGGGGAACACTTTCAGATGATCGGAAGCCCCTTGTTATTCTTGCTCCTCTGTGGAGCTCATACTACTGTCTAGACCAGTGCTTCCCAAACTTTTCACTTTCGCGGACCGACATAAAATTGTCTTTTTGCACCAGGGATCGGTGCCGTTTAAAAAAATTTGTCTCCTTGTAATCTGTAATTTTATATGGCCTCAATATACATTTTTATATATATATAAGATTTAACGTAATTGTGGGTGTTGTCCCAGTGCGCTAAATACTGCTCCATAATATTATTGGATGACGGTGATTTATTTAATGGTGGTCCCATTTTCATGAGTAGAAATTTTATTGTAAAGATTTAAAAATTTGTAAAATGTCAAAACAACATTTAGATCTTCTTATAAAGGTGTATATACTCGTATACCCCGACAGTAATGAATACCAATATAAAATAAAAATGAAATATATCTTAGACAACGATACCAAATCAGATTTTAAACAAGTTGACTAAATTACAGTATGTTGTAATAAAAATGATTTAATGATCAGCTGCTAACAGTAACTATTTAATGCGAAGGGTGGGCATGTTTATTGTTTACAAGTTTATCAAATCGTGGCTCGATTGTAGACAGCGCTACCCGCAAAGGAGAACAAATTTCCATGCTGTTTCTGTGTTTTGTCTTAATAATGCTCATTGACGAAAACGAAATACTCTTCTTTCAAGTTGTCTTTGTATCGATATCTCATATACACCATCAGAATCGCTAAATTGGCAACGTCTGTGCTTTCGTCCAGCTGTAATGAAAAATACTTTGCAGACGTATTTAATACCTTCACTCGCTCAGACGATGGCAAAACGCATTATAATCGTACAACGAAAATCACGTATGTTCTGCATCTTATGACAAACAGCATATTATAATGTGCATCTTTCTCACCTTTCGTCACATAGGCAACAAAAGAAACGCACGTCGTCAACAGACAAATGTCGTCGACCTGGCCGGCTTTTAGTATCGGTCTCAGCTAGTTACTACTTTTAACTTTCCCAGTGAACCAATGATTCGCTTCTCCTTAAAAATAAATACTCCTTGGGCTGTACGGCTGCAGGCTCAATTTATTTTAAAATTAAATCACCATAAAAACGGTGCGGATATGTTTTGAGAAAAGGACAATCTTGTTTTTAACAAGTTCTTAAACAGTCCTCAACGGAGAAATTATTTAACTATTTTCTTACCTTTTTCAACTCACGTTGCGGACCGGCAAAGAATGGCTTGCGGACCGGCACCGGTCCGCGGACCACCACTTTGGGAAGCACTGGTCTAGACTCAAGAGCAGTGATTTTCAAACTTTTTTTAAAAAATCCCATGCATTCTTTCACCATATGTCCAGAATGTCCCCCCCCCCCCTTTTTCCCCCCAAATGTCGTTCTCCCTTTACACACACACACACACACACAAACACACACACACACACACACACGCGCGCGCAAATATATATATATATATATATATATATATATATATATATATATATATATATATACATACACACACACGCGCGCACACACACACACACACACACACACACACACACACACCCAACCCACCCTAAATCATGTACACACTCACACACTGACACATAATTCAAGAAAAGGGGACGATCGCATTTTGTGTGGTCCTGAAGCCAGTTTGATTCTGCCATTCCTTGGTCTTAATTCCTCCCTCCCCCCTCCCCTGGAAACCTTAGAAAAGGGAGGGAGGGAATCCCCCACAGTTGGGAACCACTGGTCTAGCTAGAGAATGCAAACCTTACACAAACGTATGTTGAATTCCCACACACATAACTAGCCGTAACGCAGTCACGTGTGTGCTCGACAATACGCTGCTCTCTACAGAGAGTTAAGAAAGATATACTGGTCCGCTTCATCTTCTTCTTCTTATAGTCCATGCCGTGTGAGTTTGGTGATCACGTCTGTCCAGTTCTCTGTCTCGTGTACTGCCAATCACTTTTGATGCTAATGTTCCTCCATGACATGATGTCAAACTGTCTAGCATCTTCTCTCTTGGCTTCCCCTACCCCTCCTCCCCTCCAACCTTCCCGTTGTGACGACACACTCCAGCTTTCCTCTTCTCACGACATGCCCGTGAACTATATTCTGATGCGAGTAACCAGTTCTCTTTGTGGTCAACTTCATTCAAGATATCCCAGTTGCTCTTTCTATCCCTCCGCTGTGCTCTTTCCAATTCCAATTTTCAAAAACAAAAATTCCAAATTCGGCCTCGTCTAACCTGCTTCATCAGCTGTGGTTATTGTTGAGGTACGTGGATTTTGTGGGTTTATTCACCCTAATTCTTGTCTAGTGAGTCCCAACTCGGACTGGTGATGTAGCGTTTGTGTCTGTGACGTCAGCAGTGGTCGGCATCATTAGTTTAGTTTAGTTTATTCGAGGATCAACATCACGGCAAACGGGTGTAACCCATAAGTGCTCCGTTCTACTCCCAACTCAAGCCTGAGTCCGGAGAATGTCAGCTTAGTGAACGAACTCCGTAGCACCGGCAAGGATTCTGAAATACTTTGAGTAGATTTTAAACTCGAAATTTAGCCCTGGCAACCGTGAGGCTACTCTTTTTCGATTTCCTACTGCCAAGGGATTTTTTTTTTACGTGCGCAACAATACACACTGGCGTCCGATCTCATTACCCAGAGACCAGGGGACATTTTGTTACTAGAGGTCCACGTGAAAAAATCCCGGCTACTACCGGGGCTTGAACCCGGGACCTCCAGCACTCGAGATGGACACCATACCTCGAGAACACCACAGTAGTGTAGCTTCAAAATAGCTCACCTGTACGCTAAATGTCCACAATTCGCTGCCTACTTCAGAACTAACTCAACGAAGCTCTTAAGAATTCTTTTTCCCATATCGATTGACTGGTTCGATAATCAACACAAAACATCAAGCTGTATGAAACCAAAGTTACAAGTTTTTTTTTTTTTATAGTTACACACTTTGCAGGACGCCGTAGTCAACCCCAGCATTGTTTTGGGCTGTTTGTGATCTTTTGGCTGGTTTACGTTCATTAGCTTGCCGTTGTTTTCTTTTACGACCAGCACCCATACCTTGTCGTAAAAAATCAACGCAAGGCGGTATGCTGCCAAATCGCCCGCAGCTGTGTTTCGAAAGTGGTATGCGAGATTATGAACCTCGTCCGTAACCTCTTCGCCACGGAGCTATGAAACCAAAGAGAAGCACTAAATAACAATACTTCTTTCGAAATGTGCCTCTCTCATGAGCCACATGTCCCTTCTCTGTTGCTTTCATGTGTACAATCTGTCATATCTTGAATCCATCTACGCTGTGGTCTGTCTCAACCTCCCTCCATCGTGGTCTTTTCTATAATTTCATGTTGTTGTTTTTGTTTACATTTCCATAGTATTTCCCTGGCCAAGGAGTTAACGACATTATTCGAGTTCCCGTATATCCACGTGGGGAAAACATCAGCTGTGAGAATCGGCAGCGGTTCGCGTCGCGCTGGTAACTTAGGGAGGGGGGGGGGGGGGGTATGTGAACCGGTCGTTCAGAAAGCAATGGAAAACTACTGAACGTAAAACTTGCCTAGTACATCAACAGCAGCTGAAGAATGCTGAAGTTGACTGCACCGTCCTGTAAGGGATATGCAACATTAAAAAAAAATTATGTCACATACCTCATTGTTGTATGTCTTAACAACCAATCTTGTTCAATACTAACTTCTGGTTGTAGATATTTCTTTTCGGTCCAATAAATGTATAATACGCTTTTGTAACGTTTATACTCAAAGGCCAGTATGTACTGTCCAGCTCTTGTGAGTAGGTGAATACAAGTATCACACCTGCATTTCCAAATAAGAATGTACCGTACTCCTAAGTTTTGTTCTTCTTCCTGTTCCAATCCATAACTGCTTTAATTGTTTTAGTTTTTTGTAGAGCAGTGTTTCGTCTTCTTTTAATGTCTGTCATCAGATTTCTAACTCCCGTTAACGGAAAACCTAGATATTCAAACCTACTCATTTTCTGCAATCTGTCTCCTTTGATAAATATATCTCTTGTCATATTTGTTGTATGGGCTATCATCTCTCTCTCTCTCTCTCTCTCTCTCTCTCTCTCTCTCTCTCTCTCTCTCTCTCTCTCTCTCTCTCTCTCTCCCCCCCCCCCCCCCCCCCCCCCCAAAATCCCTTTTCCCAGGACTTGAAGTCTGCATAGAACAATTCAGGCAAATATTTTCCCAACAACACACAGAAGTGAGATACCCTTATAGTTGTTACATTCGCTCGGATGTTGAATTCCAACACACACCTTGTTCTTTTACAGATGTTATAATTGAAATCCCGTGAGACTTGCCCTTCACGCCAAGGCAGCTCTATTAGCTGCCTGATAACCTCTATTGGAATCCTGTCCGTACCTGGAGCCTTGCCAGGAGCAAGTTCATTCATAGCACACTTAATATCTATGCGTGACGATAGAAATGATATTTGTTTCTTTGCTCTCGCACTGAGTTAATTTGCTTCTTTAATTCCCGAATGTGTTTTGGATGATAATACTGTATCTCGGCATATCAAAGCTCCTGTGTGCGTATTCCCCCAATTTACATAGTTCATATTGTTCCCTGTCAACGTGTTCTCTTGTTATGGGCATTACAAAATAAAATGTCCACTGACACAACTACACATTTCAACCAACAATGTAAACAATTGAAAATGTCTCAGTCTTTCAATATCTTGGCTCCGTTATCAACATCAGTGGAAACTGTTCAGCAGGAGACAGGCAGAGGCTGGCCATAGAAAGGCAGAGGCTGGCCATAGAAAGGCAGAGGTTGGCCATAGAAAGGCATAAGGCAGAGGTTGGCCATAGAAAAGTAGAAGTTGGCCATAGATAGACAGAGGCTGGCCATAGATAGACAGAGGTTGGCCATAGATAGACAAAGGCTGGCCATAGAAAGGGATGGCCATAGAAAGGCAGAGGTTGGCCATAGAAAGGGATGGCCATAGATAGACAGAGGTTGGCCATAGAAAGGGATGGCCATAGAAAGGGATGGCCATAGATAGACAGAGGTTGGCCATAGATAGACACAAGCTGGCCATAGATAGACAGAGGTTGGCCATAGATAGACAGAGGCTGGCCATAGAAAGGGATGGCCATAGATAGACAGAGGCTGGCCATAGAAAGGGATGGCCATAGATAGACAGAGGCTGGCCATAGATAGACAGAGGCTGGCCATAGGAAAGGGGGATCGGCCATAGATTAGAACGAGGCTGGCCATAGATTAGAAAAGAGGGTGGACATAGAAAGGGATGGCAAATAGATGAAGAGGTGGGAAATAGATTAGACAAAGGCTTGTTTATATTTTCATGATAGGGATGTTATAGTGTGTTTTTTTTTTTGTGGGGTGTTAGGTTGGAAGTGGGGGAAGGGTATTTTCTCTATGGGATTGTGGGATAGGTTGTATTCGGTTTGGGGGGTTGGTCGACGGGTCGGGAGTGTAGGTATGCATGGGAGTTTGTTAGAGTAGAGATATGGCTTGGGTTGGGTGTTAGGTGGGGGGTGTTGGTTGTGGGAGGTGTGTTGTGTAGTGGTTGTATTGAAGAGTGGTGGGCTTGTATCTATGTTGCATGCGTGGAAAAAGTATGTATATATAGAGTGTTATGATTGGTATTTGTTTTATTGATTTAATGAATTTGTGGTGGACAGAGAATTTTGGGGTCGAGTGGGGTGTAGTGGTTAGGGTTTGGGGTATTACTGTTTTGTTCGAATTTTTTATTTTGTTCTTTGTTTTGAGATTTAATTTTTCATTTTGTATTTTTTTTTTCTGGTTTATCTTCTTTTTCTTACTTAATATGCCTCTTGTGTGGGCTTTTCTGCTATGTTTCTGATTTTATATTATGTATATTGTATAGTGGTATTTCAAAGTAGATTTATTGTGTGTTACTGTTGTGATTTGTTTAGATTTTTGTTTTTTTTTTATTGTTGATTATTGGTCTTGATTTCATTCTTTTTTAGGTAATGGCTATTGACTATGTTTGTTTATATTTTTTTTTTTTATGGTGTTTTTTTTTTGTATTTAAATGTGGTTTTTTGTTGTATTGGGAATATATTGTGTGGTATATATATTAGTTATTGTAGGGTGGGTTTTGGTTATAGTAGTGGATGAGGACGAGGGGGGGATGGAGGGTTGGGATGGGAGGTGGGGGGGACGTGACGGGTTGGGGAGATGGGGGGAGGGGGGGGTTGGTAGGGTGAGTGGATATGGGTTGGCGGGTGAGTGTTTTTTGGTTTCTCCTTCATTTATTGTGGTAGTTTTATTTATTTTATTTGATTTTTATTGTTTTGATGTTTTTGGTGGTTTGGGTTTTTAATTGTTTTATTATGTTGTATTAAGTGTGGTTTGTTTTGTCGTTGGATAGTGGTTTTTTATTTTTTAATGTGATAGCATGGGTTGTATGATGAGATGTTATTTGTTGTGTGTTATCTAATATTTTGGTGTATTTTTTTTTAAATTTTATGATATGTTTTATTCATTCTTTTTAATTATTGATTAATGATATTTTTTGTTTTTTATTTTGATTTTTTGTTGTTTTTTTTTTATTGATATTTCATAGGCTTTAAGATTTTCTATGATTTATTATGTTTTTTTTATTGTTTCGAAAATTCAAATAACAAAATTAATTTGATGTTCGATGATTGTATAGTGTAATTCATTTTATTTTTATAGTTGTATTTGTGAAGTGGAGATGTGGGGGGTTGGAGGGCGGAGAGGGAGGGAGAATATGTTGGGGTGTGGGGGGTGGTATGGGTGTCTGGTGGGTGGGGAGTTAAGGGATGGGGTGGTGTGATATGGATTTCGTTTTGTTTGATATGTTAGGTTGTGGGTCAGTGATATCTGGGGAAGTGGTATATTTAGGTGTGTGGATGTTTTTTGGGTTGTGTTTTATAGTTGGTGAAGTGGCTGTGCCTTTTAAGTTGTTATAGTCTAAATGTGTGTTTTGTATTTGGGATTAGTGTCTATGAGAATTCGTAGAGGGTGTAGTGTGGGGGTAGGGGGTTGTGGTTGTGCGATGCGAGGGTGGTGGGGAGGGTGTTGGGGATGTGGTGAGGGGCGGGCGGGAAGGGAGAGTGGGTAGGGGTAGTTTGGTGCGGGATGTACGAAGCGGGAGGGCAAGTGGTTAGGATGTTGTGATGGTTAGTGAAGGAGGCCGAGGTTAGTTTGTTTGTTATATTAGTTATTTTTAGTTTTTGGTTTTCTTTGTTTTTTTTTTCATTTGTTTTTTTGTTTTTTTCTATGTGTTGTTTGTTTTTAGTTTTATGTAATTCTTTGTTATTTTTATTGTGGGGGGGTGGAGCAGAGTGGGTGATTTGAGTAGTAAGTGGGAGTGTGGCTGTGTTATGTTGGTTGCTTAGTTTTAATTTGTTATTGTAGGTGAGTGGGGGATTTGGTGTCGGTGCGTGGCTTTAGGTGTGAGTTGTTTTTTTGATGTTTGTATGAGTTCGTGGTTTGTTGTGCAGTCGATTTAATTTTTAAGGGATGGCAATATTTTCTTTAGTTTATGAGGGGGGATGGTGAGGGAGATGATTGGTTGATGTTACGAGTGTGTCTTTTTGGGATGCGGGTACGGGGTGGGGGGGTGTAGAAGGTGGGGAGAGGTGGAGAGGAGGGGTGGACTTAGATGTTGGTGGAGAGAGGTGGCGAGGGGGAAGGCGCCGGTGGAGGGGGTGAAGGGGAGAGGCAGCGAAGGTGGGGTTAGATGGGGGGTGGGGTTGTGTGGGAGGATGGTGTAGGAGGGTGACGAATAGGGGGGAGTGGTAGATATGGGGGTAGGGGAGGGTCGGTGATGAATGTTAATGTATGTGAGTGTGGGGTTTATTCTGTGGCTGAAGGAGGTATAGAGGTTGGAGTGGGGAACATTTGAGGGTTCGATATATTTTGTTGTTTTATTTATATTTGGTAGCTTTGTGTTGGATTTATTTTTTAGGTGTGGGTGTGGTCGCGATGAGGGAGCATTAGGTGTATGGGGTCTTTTCTGGTGTCTTTTTTTTATGTGTTATGATGATGTTTTTTTTTTATTTTTATTTTTTATGTTAGGTTTTTTTGTGGGTGGGGGGTGGTGGGGGGGTGGGTGGTGGTGGTGGGGTTTTTTTTTGTTTTTATTAGTTTTTTTGTTTTATGTTTTTTTTTTTTTGTTTTTTTTTTGTTTTTTTTTGTTTTTGTGATTTTTTTTTTTTTTTTTTTTTTGTGTTTTTTTTTGGTGATTTTTTTTGTTTGTTTTTTTTTTTTTTTTTTTTTTTTTTTTTTTGTTTGTTGTTTTTTTTTGGTTTTTTTTTTTTGTTTTTTTTTTTTTTGTGTGTTTTTTTTTATTTTTTGTTTGTTGATTTTTTTTTTTTTTGGTGTGTGTTTTTTTTTGTTTTTTTTTTGGTTGTTGGGGGGTTTGTTTGTGTTGTTTTTTTTTTTGGGGGGTGGTGGTGGGGGGGTCTTGTTTTTATTTGTTTTTTTTTTTTTTTTTGATTTTTTTTTTTGTTTGTTTTTTTTGGGGTTTTGGTTTTTTTTCTTTTTTTTTTTTTTTTTTGTTTTGGTGTTTGTTTATTTTGTTTTTTTTTTTTTTTTGGTTTTTCTGTTTTTGTTTTTTTTGTTTTTTTTTTTATTCTTTTATTTTTTTTTTGTTTTTTTTTTTTTATTTTCTTTTTATTATTTTTTTTTTTTTTTTTTTTTTTTTTTTTTTTTTTTTTTTTTTGTTTTTTTTATTTTTGTTGTTTTTTGTTTTTTTTTTATTATATTCTGATGATAAATGGTTTTTTGTTGTTTAGGGGTTATATTATTTAGTTTGAAATATTGTATTTTTTTTTGTTATTAGTAATTTTTTATTTTTTGTTTTTTATTTGTATGCTCCTTTCTTATTTGATGTGTGGGGGTTGGGGGAGGTGTTGTAGGTGATGAGAGATAGTGAGTGGGGGGTGGGGGCTGTTGTGGGGGGGAGAGGTGGGGGGGGGGGGTGGGGTTGGTGGGTGGGGGGGGGTAGGAGGGGGGACTGGAATGGTGCGTTGGGTTCGGAATGTTTATGGAGGGTGGGTGGGAGTGGGGTGGGGGGAGAGGGGGAGGGGGGGTGAGGGTGGGGGGGTGGGGGGGGGGGGGGGGGGTGGGAGTGGGGGTGGGGGGTGGGGGGGTGTGTGGTTTGGAGAGCAGCGTTGGACTGTTTGGATAGGTGGTACCGGGGAGTATGAGCTGCTTGTTGGATATGTTTGGAGCGGGGATTGGTTGGTTGTGA